>SJYX01015615.1:507830-563865 GCA_006410675.1 Oreotragus oreotragus
GGAAAGTCCCATGGACAGAGGAGCCTGGCAGGCTGCAGTCTATGGGGTCACAAAGAGTCGGACACAACTGAGTGACTTCACTTCACTTCACTGATAACCACTGAGTTAGACAAGGCTGTGGTCCATATGATCAGATTGGTTAGTTTTCTGTCATTGC
Source organism: Oreotragus oreotragus (assembly GCA_006410675.1). NCBI lineage: Eukaryota > Metazoa > Chordata > Mammalia > Artiodactyla > Bovidae > Oreotragus > Oreotragus oreotragus. Next base: position 507,988 of record SJYX01015615.1, read on the forward strand.
AGTTTTCAGTCTGTCTGCCCTCTGATGGAGAAGGATAAGAGGCTTATGGAAGCTTCCTGATGGGAGAGACTGAGGGGGGAAACTGGGTCTTGTTCTTACGGGCAGGGCCATGCTCAGTAAATCTTTAATCCAATTTTCTTTTGAAGTGCAAGGCTGTGTTCCCTCCCTGCTGCTTGACCTGAGACCAAACTATGGTGGAGGTAATGAAGATAATGGCGACCTCCTTCAAAATGTCCCATGTGCCCTGCTACACTCAGTGCCCTCAACCCTGCAGCAGGCCACCGCCGACCCACGCCTTCGCTAGAAACTCCAGGACACTCACAGGCAAGTCTGGGTCAGTCTCTTGTGGGATTACTGCTCCTTTCTCCTGGGTCCTGCTGTACACAAGATTCTGTTTCTGCCTTCCAAGAGTCTGTTTCCCCAGTTCTGTGTAAGTTCTGGCCACTCTATGGGGGATGTTAATTGTGACCTCCTCCAAGAGGGCTTATGCCATACCCAAGTCTGCTGCACCCAGAGCCCCTGCCCCCGCAGCAGTCCACTGCTGACCTGCACCTCCTCAGGAGACACCCAAACACAGTTCTGTCTCAGTCTCTGTGGAGTCTCTGGGTCCTCGAATTACTTTGCCAACAAAGGTCCATCTTGTCAAAGCTATGGTTTTTCCAGTAGTCATGTATGGATGTTAGAATTGGACTATAAAAAAAAGCTGAGTGCTGAAGAATTGATGCTTTTGAACTGTGGTGTTCTAGAAGAAGCTTGAGAGTCCCTTGGACTGCAAGTGGATCCAACCAGTCCATCCTAAAGGAAATCAGTCCTGAATATTCATTGGAAGGACTGATGCTAAAGTTGAAGGGCCAATACTTTGGCCACCTGATGCGAAGAACTGACTCATTTAAAAAGACCCTGATGCTGGGAAAGATTGAAGGCAGGAGGAGAAGGGAATGACAGAGGATGAGATGTTTGAATGGCATCACCAACTCAATGGACATGAATGTGAGTAAACTCTGGGAGTTGGTGATGGACAGGGAGGCCTGGCGTGCTGTACTCCATGGGGTCGCAAAGAGTAGGACACGACTGAGCAATGAACTGAACTGGTAACCATGGGCTTCCCTGGTGGCTCAGCTGGTAAAGAATCTGCCTGCAATGCAGGAGATCTGGGTTTGATGCCTGGGTTGGGAAGATCGACTGGAGAAAGGAAAGGCTACCCACTCCAGTATTCTGGCCTGGACAATTCCATGGCCAGTATAGTGCATTGGGTCACAAAGAGTCAGACACGACTGAGCATCTTTCACATACACACTGGTAACCATAAGATTCTTTTCTACATCTATAACTCGATTTCTGTTTTGTAAACAAGTTCATTGTACCTTTTTATTTTTTAGAGTCCACATATAAGTGATACCATATATTTGTCCTTCTCTGTCTGACTTTATTCATTCAGTATAACAATCTCTAATTCCATCCATGTTGCTGCAGATGGCATTACTTCATTCTTCTTTAGGGCTGAGTAATATTCTATTTTACACACACACACACCACATCTTTATCCATTCCCCTGGTGATGGGCATTTACGTGGCTTCCATGTCCTGGCTATTGAGGGTGCATGTATCTTTTTGAATTATAGCTTTTTATATAGATTTATGTACATGCCCAGAAGTGGGATTGCTAGATCATATGGTAGCTCTATTTTTAATTTTTAAGGAACTTCCATACTTTTCTCCATAGTAGATGTACCAATTTACATTCCCACCAACAGTGTAGAAAGGTTCCCTTTTCTCCACACCCTCTCCAACATTTATTGTTTGATTCACATTTCCCTAATAATTACTGGTGTTTTGAGCATCTTTTCATGTGTTATTGGCCATCTGTATGTCTTTAGAGAAATGTATGTTTAGTTCTTCCACCTGTTTTTGATTGTTTTTTTTCTTTGACCTGTTTGTATGTTTTGAAATTTAATCCCTTGTCAGTCACTTCATTCACAAATATTTTCTCCCATTCAGTGGTTGTCTTTCTGTTTATAGTTTCCTTTGCTATGCAAAAAATTTTAAATTCAATTAGGTAGGTCCCATTTGTTTATTTTTGTTTATATTTTCATTATTCTAGGAAGTGGGTCAAAAAAGATCTTGCTGTGATTTATGTCAATTTTCTGCCAGTTTTCCTCTAACAGTTTTGTGGTATCTGGCCTTACATTTAGGTCTTTAATCTACTTTGAGTTTATTTTTGTGTATAGTGTTAGGGAGTGTCCTAATTTCATTCTTTTACATATAGATGTCCAGTTTTCCCAGCACCAATAATTAAGGAAACAATTCTTTCTCCATTGTACATTCTTGCCTCCTGTGCCACAGATTAGTTGACCATAGGTGTGTGGATTTTTCTGGACTCTATCCTGTTCCAGTGATCTATATTTCTGTTTTTGTACCAGTGCCACACTCCTTTGGTTACTGTAGCTTTGTAATATTGTCTGAAGTCAGGGTCCCTGATTCCTCAAGTTCCCATTCTTCTTTCCCAAGATTATGTTCACTATTTGGATCTTTTGTGTTTCCATACAAATTTAAAATATTTTGTCTAATTCTGTGAAAAATGCCATTGGAAATATGATAGGGATTGCATTGAAAGTGTAGTTTGCTTGAGTAGTATAGTCATTTTGATAAAATTGATCCTTTCACTCCAAGAACATGGTATATCTCTCCATCTCTTTGTGTCATCTTTGATTCTTTTATCAGTATCTTGCAGTTTCCTGAGTACATGTCATTAACTTCCTTAGGTAGGTTTATTTTTAGGTATTTTATTCTTTTTGATGTGATGGTAAATGGGATTGATTCCTTAATTACTCTTCTATTTCACTGTTAGTGTTTAGGAATACAAGAGATTTCTGTGTATTAATTTCGTATCCTGCAACTTTACTGAATCCATTGAATACCTTTAGTAGTTTTCTGGTGGGATATCTAGGATTTTCTATGTATAGTATCATGTCATCTGTAAACAGTGACAGTTTTACTTCTTTCCCAATTTAGATTCTTTTTATTTCTTCCCTGATTGTCATGGCTAGGACTTCCAAAACTATATTGAATAAAAGTGGCAAGAGTGGGCATCCTTGTCTTATCCCTGATCTTAAAGGAAATGCTTTCAACTTTTCACCATTAAGAATAATTTTTGCTGTAGACTTGTCATATATGGCCTTTATTATGTTGAGTTGTAAGTGTGAAAGTTAGTCCTCAGTCACGTCCGACTCTTTCTGACCCCATGGACTGTAGCCTGCCAGGCTCCTCTGTCCATGGGGATTCTCCAGGCAAGAATATTGCAGTGGATTGCCGTTGCCATCTCCAGGGAATCTTCCTGACCAGTGATTGAACCTGGCTCTCACACATTGCAGGCAGATTCTTTATCATCTGAGCCACCAGGGAAGCTCATGTTGAGGTATACTCCTTTTGTGTCCACTTTCTGGAGAGTTTTGATCGTAAATGGGTATTGGAGTTTGTCAACAGCTTTTTCTGCATCTATTGAGATATGCTTATTCTTCATTTGTTAATATGGTGTATCACATTGATTTTCATACATTGAAGAATCCTTGCATCCCTGCAATAAATCTCATGTGGAGCATCTTTTCACATGTTTGTTTGCCATCTGTATGTGAAGCAAGCAAACACTCTTTGATGAGATGTCTGTTAAGGACTTATGCCCATTTCCCCCAAGCTTTATTGAGATATAATTAACATATATGTTAAAAGTATATAATATCATATTTAGGTAAACATATGTAATAAGGTTAGTTAACATATAGATCACCTTATATAATTAACTTTTTATGGGAGAACATTTGATACTTACTCTCTTAGAAACTTTGAAGTCTATAATACAGTGTTGTTATAGTCACCATGCTTTACATTAGATCCCCAGGACTCATTCATCTTTTAATAGGAAGTTTTGCCCTTTGGCCAACATCTACCCATTTCCTCCCAGCCCCTGGGAACTAGCATTCTACTGTTTGTTTCTGTGAGTTCAGCTTATTTTGATTCCTCATATAAGTGAGATCATACAGTATTTTTATTTGTCTGACTTATTTCATTAACATAAAAACTATAAGGTCCAAAGGTCCATTAATGTTGTAGAAAATGGCAAGATTTATTTTTTTATGACTGAAAATGATCTTACTGTGTGTGTGTGTGTGTGTGTGTGTGTGTGTACATATACACACAACATCCTGTTTATCCGCTCACCCATTGGTGGACACTTAAATTGTTGCCATGTATTGGCTGTTGTGAAATATGCTGCAGTGTATTTGGGGGTGCAGATATCTCTGGGATCTGGATTTCATTTCCTTGGATATATACACAGGAGTAGTATTACTGGATCATATGCTCGTTCTGTTCTCAAGCTTTTGAGGAAGGTCCATACTATTTTCTATAACACCTGTACAAATTTGCATTCCTATTAATAGTGCACAGAGTTTACATTTTTTAACATTCTCACTAATACCTGTTATCCTTTTATCATAGCCATTCTAAATGGTATGAGGTAATATATCATTAATTTGCATTTCCCTGAAAAGTAATGTTTAACATCTATTAATGTACTTGTTGCTCACTTTATGTCTTTTTTGCAAAGATGTTTTATTCAGGTCTTCTGTCAGTTTTCTATTTTTTTTTAATCTTTTTTGCTGTTGAGTTGTATGAGTTTCTTTTTATATTTTGGATATTATTTCTATGTCAGATAAATGGTTTGCAAATACTTTTTTCCATTCTGTAGGTTGCTCTTTATTTTGTTGACTCTCATTTGCTGTGCAGAAGCTTTTCAGTTTGATGTAATCCCAATCACTGATTTTTTGCTTTTGTTACTTGTCCTTTTTTGTGTCATATGAAAATTATTGTTACTAAGACTGATGCCAAACTTTTACCCTATATTTTCTCCTAGAAATTTTATGATTTCTGGTCTTACATTTAAATATTTAATCGATTTTGAGGTAATTTTGTGAGTGGTTATAAAATAGGAGTCCAATGTCATTTGTATATGAATTTCCAGTTTCCTCAGCACTATTTAATCTTTTCCTATTGAATATTCTTGGTTCCTTGTCAAATATTCATTGACTATATATGTGCAGTTGTGTTTCTGGGATCTAGATTCTGTTTCATTGGTTTCTGTGTCTCTTTANTTTGTACCTTTTTATTTTTTAGAGTCCACATATAAGTGATACCATATATTTGTCCTTCTCTGTCTGACTTTATTCATTCAGTATAACAATCTCTAATTCCATCCATGTTGCTGCAGATGGCATTACTTCATTCTTCTTTAGGGCTGAGTAATATTCTATTTTACACACACACACACCACATCTTTATCCATTCCCCTGGTGATGGGCATTTACGTGGCTTCCATGTCCTGGCTATTGAGGGTGCATGTATCTTTTTGAATTATAGCTTTTTATATAGATTTATGTACATGCCCAGAAGTGGGATTGCTAGATCATATGGTAGCTCTATTTTTAATTTTTAAGGAACTTCCATACTTTTCTCCATAGTAGATGTACCAATTTACATTCCCACCAACAGTGTAGAAAGGTTCCCTTTTCTCCACACCCTCTCCAACATTTATTGTTTGATTCACATTTCCCTAATAATTACTGGTGTTTTGAGCATCTTTTCATGTGTTATTGGCCATCTGTATGTCTTTAGAGAAATGTATGTTTAGTTCTTCCACCTGTTTTTGATTGTTTTTTTTCTTTGACCTGTTTGTATGTTTTGAAATTTAATCCCTTGTCAGTCACTTCATTCACAAATATTTTCTCCCATTCAGTGGTTGTCTTTCTGTTTATAGTTTCCTTTGCTATGCAAAAAATTTTAAATTCAATTAGGTAGGTCCCATTTGTTTATTTTTGTTTATATTTTCATTATTCTAGGAAGTGGGTCAAAAAAGATCTTGCTGTGATTTATGTCAATTTTCTGCCAGTTTTCCTCTAACAGTTTTGTGGTATCTGGCCTTACATTTAGGTCTTTAATCTACTTTGAGTTTATTTTTGTGTATAGTGTTAGGGAGTGTCCTAATTTCATTCTTTTACATATAGATGTCCAGTTTTCCCAGCACCAATAATTAAGGAAACAATTCTTTCTCCATTGTACATTCTTGCCTCCTGTGCCACAGATTAGTTGACCATAGGTGTGTGGATTTTTCTGGACTCTATCCTGTTCCAGTGATCTATATTTCTGTTTTTGTACCAGTGCCACACTCCTTTGGTTACTGTAGCTTTGTAATATTGTCTGAAGTCAGGGTCCCTGATTCCTCAAGTTCCCATTCTTCTTTCCCAAGATTATGTTCACTATTTGGATCTTTTGTGTTTCCATACAAATTTAAAATATTTTGTCTAATTCTGTGAAAAATGCCATTGGAAATATGATAGGGATTGCATTGAAAGTGTAGTTTGCTTGAGTAGTATAGTCATTTTGATAAAATTGATCCTTTCACTCCAAGAACATGGTATATCTCTCCATCTCTTTGTGTCATCTTTGATTCTTTTATCAGTATCTTGCAGTTTCCTGAGTACATGTCATTAACTTCCTTAGGTAGGTTTATTTTTAGGTATTTTATTCTTTTTGATGTGATGGTAAATGGGATTGATTCCTTAATTACTCTTCTATTTCACTGTTAGTGTTTAGGAATACAAGAGATTTCTGTGTATTAATTTCGTATCCTGCAACTTTACTGAATCCATTGAATACCTTTAGTAGTTTTCTGGTGGGATATCTAGGATTTTCTATGTATAGTATCATGTCATCTGTAAACAGTGACAGTTTTACTTCTTTCCCAATTTAGATTCTTTTTATTTCTTCCCTGATTGTCATGGCTAGGACTTCCAAAACTATATTGAATAAAAGTGGCAAGAGTGGGCATCCTTGTCTTATCCCTGATCTTAAAGGAAATGCTTTCAACTTTTCACCATTAAGAATAATTTTTGCTGTAGACTTGTCATATATGGCCTTTATTATGTTGAGTTGTAAGTGTGAAAGTTAGTCCTCAGTCACGTCCGACTCTTTCTGACCCCATGGACTGTAGCCTGCCAGGCTCCTCTGTCCATGGGGATTCTCCAGGCAAGAATATTGCAGTGGATTGCCGTTGCCATCTCCAGGGAATCTTCCTGACCAGTGATTGAACCTGGCTCTCACACATTGCAGGCAGATTCTTTATCATCTGAGCCACCAGGGAAGCTCATGTTGAGGTATACTCCTTTTGTGTCCACTTTCTGGAGAGTTTTGATCGTAAATGGGTATTGGAGTTTGTCAACAGCTTTTTCTGCATCTATTGAGATATGCTTATTCTTCATTTGTTAATATGGTGTATCACATTGATTTTCATACATTGAAGAATCCTTGCATCCCTGCAATAAATCTCATGTGGAGCATCTTTTCACATGTTTGTTTGCCATCTGTATGTGAAGCAAGCAAACACTCTTTGATGAGATGTCTGTTAAGGACTTATGCCCATTTCCCCCAAGCTTTATTGAGATATAATTAACATATATGTTAAAAGTATATAATATCATATTTAGGTAAACATATGTAATAAGGTTAGTTAACATATAGATCACCTTATATAATTAACTTTTTATGGGAGAACATTTGATACTTACTCTCTTAGAAACTTTGAAGTCTATAATACAGTGTTGTTATAGTCACCATGCTTTACATTAGATCCCCAGGACTCATTCATCTTTTAATAGGAAGTTTTGCCCTTTGGCCAACATCTACCCATTTCCTCCCAGCCCCTGGGAACTAGCATTCTACTGTTTGTTTCTGTGAGTTCAGCTTATTTTGATTCCTCATATAAGTGAGATCATACAGTATTTTTATTTGTCTGACTTATTTCATTAACATAAAAACTATAAGGTCCAAAGGTCCATTAATGTTGTTGCAAATGGCAAGATTTATTTTTTTATGACTGAAAATGATCTTACTGTGTGTGTGTGTGTGTGTGTGTGTGTGTGTGTGTACATATACACACAACATCCTGTTTATCCGCTCACCCATTGGTGGACACTTAAATTGTTGCCATGTATTGGCTGTTGTGAAATATGCTGCAGTGTATTTGGGGGTGCAGATATCTCTGGGATCNCTGTGTGTGTGTGTGTGTGTGTGTGTGTGTGTGTGTACATATACACACAACATCCTGTTTATCCGCTCACCCATTGGTGGACACTTAAATTGTTGCCATGTATTGGCTGTTGTGAAATATGCTGCAGTGTATTTGGGGGTGCAGATATCTCTGGGATCTGGATTTCATTTCCTTGGATATATACACAGGAGTAGTATTACTGGATCATATGCTCGTTCTGTTCTCAAGCTTTTGAGGAAGGTCCATACTATTTTCTATAACACCTGTACAAATTTGCATTCCTATTAATAGTGCACAGAGTTTACATTTTTTAACATTCTCACTAATACCTGTTATCCTTTTATCATAGCCATTCTAAATGGTATGAGGTAATATATCATTAATTTGCATTTCCCTGAAAAGTAATGTTTAACATCTATTAATGTACTTGTTGCTCACTTTATGTCTTTTTTGCAAAGATGTTTTATTCAGGTCTTCTGTCAGTTTTCTATTTTTTTTTAATCTTTTTTGCTGTTGAGTTGTATGAGTTTCTTTTTATATTTTGGATATTATTTCTATGTCAGATAAATGGTTTGCAAATACTTTTTTCCATTCTGTAGGTTGCTCTTTATTTTGTTGACTCTCATTTGCTGTGCAGAAGCTTTTCAGTTTGATGTAATCCCAATCACTGATTTTTTGCTTTTGTTACTTGTCCTTTTTTGTGTCATATGAAAATTATTGTTACTAAGACTGATGCCAAACTTTTACCCTATATTTTCTCCTAGAAATTTTATGATTTCTGGTCTTACATTTAAATATTTAATCGATTTTGAGGTAATTTTGTGAGTGGTTATAAAATAGGAGTCCAATGTCATTTGTATATGAATTTCCAGTTTCCTCAGCACTATTTAATCTTTTCCTATTGAATATTCTTGGTTCCTTGTCAAATATTCATTGACTATATATGTGCAGTTGTGTTTCTGGGATCTAGATTCTATTTCATTGGTTTCTGTGTCTCTTTATGCTAGCACCATGTTGCTTTGATTACTATAGCTTTGTGATGAAAGTGTGATGCCTCCAGCTTTGTTCTTATTCCTTCAGATTAGTAGTTCAGTCACTCCATTTTGTCCAACTCTTTGTGACCCCATGGACTGTAGCAAAGCCAGGCTTCCCTGTCCATCACCGACTCCCAAAGCTTACTCAGACTCATGTCCATTGAGTCAGTGGCGCCATCCAACCATCTCATCCTCTGTTGTCCCCTTCTCCTCCTGCCCTCAATCTTTCCCAGCATCAGGGTCTTTTCCAATGAGTCAGTTCTTCACATCAGGTGGCCAAAGTATTGGAGCTTCAGCATCAGTCCTTCCAATGAATATTTAGAACTGATCTCCTTTAGGAGACTGGTTGTATCTCCTTACAGTCCAAGGGACTCTCAAGGGTCTTCTCCAATGTCATAGTTCAAAAGCATCAATTCTTCAGTGCTCAGCTTTCTTTATTTGTGGTCTTTTGTGGTACTTTATGTATTTTAAGATTTTTATGTTTCTGTGGAAAAACTCCATTGAACTTTGGTAGGGATTGCACTGAATCTTCATTGGATATTAAGGGCGTATTAACAATATTAATTATTCTAATCTGTGAACTCTGCATTCAGATGCTTATATCTTTTCTTTTCTCCTTTGCTTTTCGCCTCTCTTCTTTTCAGTGCTATTTGTAAGGCTTCTCCAGACAGCCATTTTGCTTTTTTGCATTTCGTTTCCATGGGGATGGTCTTGATCCCTGTCTCCTGTACAATGTCATGAACCTCATTCCATAGTTCATCAGGCACTCTGTCTATCAGATCTAGGCCCTTAAATCTATTTCTCACTTCCACTGTATAATCATAAGGGATTTGATTTAGGTCATACCTGAATGGTCTAGCGGTTTTCCCTACTTTCTTCAATTTAAGCCTGAATTTGGAAATAAGGAGTTCATGATCTGAGCCACAGTCAGCTCCTGGTCTTGTTTTTGTTGACTGTATAGAGCTTCTCCATCTTTGGCTGCAAAGAATATAATCANCTTTCTTCAATCTGAGTCTGAATTTGGTAATAAGGAGTTCATGATCTGAGCCACAGTCAGCTCCTGGTCTTGTTTTTGTTGACTGTATAGAGCTTCTCCATCTTTGGCTGCAAAGAATATAATCAATCTGATTTCGGTGTTGACCATCTGGTGATGTCCATGTGTAGAGTCTTCTCTTGTGTTGCTGGAAGAGAGTGTTTGTTATGACCAGTGCATTTTCTTGGCAAAACTCTATTAGTCTTTGCCAGTAACTTACTTTTATATAAAAGTGCTTTTTCCAGCTCAGAACTCTGATTATTTTGAATAGCATATATAGATTACTACATTTATTTATACCTACTTCCCTGGTGGCTCAGATGGTAAAGTGTCTGTCTACAATATGAGAGACCTGGGTTCGATCCCTGGGTCGGGAAGATTCCCTGGAGAAGGAAAGTGCAACCCACTCCAGTACTCTTGCCTGGAAAATCCCATGGACAGAGGAGCTTGGTGCAGGCTACTGTCTATGGGGTCGCAAAGAGTCGGGGACAACTGAGCGACTTCACTTTGACTTTTTTTTATACACAGGCCAATTCCATTATCTGCCATACTAGAGAGAAAGTACAGGGAAGAAATATTACCCAGGGACAGATGGTGATACAAAAAAAAGGGCGCCAAATAGAATTATACTCCTCTGAGAATTAGGTCTTCCCTCTCACCTAACAGACTACATTTTTAAAACTTAATTAGAATGTGCAAAGAAATAATTTAGACAGAACTCCTTATATAAAGAGAAATGGCAGAACCACTGCTTCCTCAAAATTTAAATTATGTCCTTGAAAGGTTATCAGGGTTGTGTAAAACCACTGAAAAGAATAATTCAATGACCAAACATTTCTGAAAGAAATTTGGAATCACTTTTATTTTCATTATTTAGGCTGATTCTCAGAAGACTTTCTTATCACATACAAGGACTCATTAAAGACTTTGCTAAAAGATCTAGTATACTATAAATCATGCTTTAAAAAAAAACATGATCTTTTAAATCATGATTTTAAAGCATTACTGCTGAGCTTTAAAATATTCCTTTTCTATATCACTCAATTAAGTTATTGAGTTTTGACTTATCAGATACAACTCTTAAGTGCTAGGGATATAGCATAATAAAAATCCCATCTTATTGTTCTTATATTGTAGAAGTACCAGATACAACAAACACATTAAAAGAGGAGCCAGTTAGAAAAACAAACAAACAAAAAGCAGAATGGTAGGAAAGACTATCTGAAAGAATTATCATAAACAGGGTGGTTGGAGCAACAAGTGATCAGGGCCAAGGGTAATGTTTGGTAATACAACGGAGTGCAATGCTCAGGTGCAAACAAGGATTCTAGACAGAGGTAACAGCAACAGCAAGTGAGAAGACCCTGAGATGGCAATAAGGTTAGCACATCAGAGGATGAGCAAAAAGCCAGAGTCTGCAAAAGAATGAGCAATAAGAGATTTGGCTGAAAAGGAGGCTAAACTAGGCCATGTAGATCAAACCTCTGATAGATTTTACTCTAAGTGACATGCAAAGCCACTGGAAACTTTTGGGCAGAGGAATAATGTACTGGTTTGCTGCTGCTGCTAAGTCACTTCAGTCGTGTCCGACTCTGTGTGACCCCAAAGACGGCAGCACACCAGGCTCCCCCATCCCTGGGATTCTCCAGGCAAGAATACTGGAGTGGGTTGCCATTTCCTTCTCCAATGCATGAAAGAGAAAAGTGAAAGTGAAGTCGCTCAGTCTGTCCGACTGTTAGCGACCCCATGGACTGCAGCCCACCAGGCTCCTCCGTCCATTGGATTTTCCAGGCAAGAGTACTGGGGTGGGGTGCCATTGCCTTCCCCGAATGTACTGGTTTAGGCTTCAGAAATATCATTTTGTGTAGAAAAATGAACTGGTCGGAAAGAGAAAAGCAGAAAGAGAAACAGTTCAGAGGCTCTTTAACACATATTGACAAGGGGGTTTTTGCAGAAACTAATGCTTGCGGTGTTAATATGTCTCTGGTCAATATTAAGTAGTACATGCCAGAGATGAAGTATCTTGGATTAGAGTGGCAGCAATGGAAATGGTGAGACACAGTCAGATTTAGAATAGGTTTTGAAGGTAGAACAATAAATGGGAGTTGATGATAGCTTGCATGTGTGTATAGAGGATACTGAGGAATCAAGAAAAGTTTCTTGTTTTGGGGACTAGCAACCAACTAGGGTCAAGAGTGATACTTTTCACTAAGACAGGAAAGGTTGGGACAGGAGAACTTTGGGAAAGTAAAATCAAAAATTCTGTTTTAGAGAGGTCATGTGAAGTACCCATTAGATATTCTAATGAATACCAAGTAGACAGATGTAAGAGAGAAAAGCTAGAGAAAAGATGAGGATTAGATATAATCCTACAATATTCAGATGTCACCAACACATACTGACTGGATGAAATGAAGCTATCAAGTAAGAGAAGCCATTTGAGAAGAAAAGACACTGAGGACTAACTCTTGGCTCTTCAGTATTTCAAGGTAAAGAAAACAAAAACCAGCAAGAAGCATGTGAAAGAAGTAATTTGCAAGACAGGGGGAAAAATTAAAAGAATATAATATCCTACAAACCAGGATTAAGGAAGTGATCAACCCTATCACTGATGAATGGTGAAAATCTGAATAAGGTGAGAATTGATTAACTTTCCTCTAAAGAGTACTAAATGGAATTACCAATGAAAATGATAAAACAGTTTCAGCACGGCAGTAGAAAAGAAAGTCTAATCAGGATGAGTTGAAAAGAAAAGGAGAACAGAGTGAAGATGGTAAAAGCACAGAAAATAAGTACCTACTGTGTGTCAGATGCTAGAGATATCTCAGTAGGAAAAAATACAAAAATCTAATTCTTCACGGTGTTTATATACTAGCAGATGGAAAAAGACAATGAATAATACCTTTAAAAAATAAGCAAATTATATAATGTTAGAAGGTAACTGCACTGCAAAAAGGAGTGGTGGTTTTTAGTTGTGAAGAATTTGAGGAGAGGGATATAAAATAACTACCTAGGTGTTTAACTTTAGTCAAGGTCAGCTGTTCCAGGGAAAGTAGATAATATATGGGGTATAGGATCAAAATCCAGATGAGGTTCTGGCATGCAAATATGAGAAAGGAAAAGAGAATCAAGGAAGTTAAGATTTTACAGAAAGATGATTACAGCAATCAAGCACAGTATCTGAAATGAGTAAGGAGAAAAGTGAAATCATGAGACAATGAATAGTGAGAAGTGGTATAGTCAATAGATTGGGGGTTGCAAAAAGGTTTAAAAATATTAGGATGACTATTAAAATAAAATGTTAGTCAGAAATAGGGATGGTTGAAATTATATTTGGGAGGTGGCAAAGGTCTAGGGATGATCACCAGAAAGGTGGCTGGAGTGGAATGGAGGAAAAAAATCATTAGAAATGGAGAGGTCAAGTAACTGAGAAGCCAGAATGTTGAATGAATCAGCTGAAGTCACCAAGAACTAACATGGGAGGAAGAAAGTGAAAAAAGTTAGTAGAGGTGTGTAACATGATGATGTGGATGGAACAGGTAGATGTCAGGTGCTTCAGAGAAGCTCAGGGTTTTGAGTGAGGACAGTAAATAAATGATTGGAAAGCAGCTATAAAGATCTCAGAACTTGTCAATTTTATCACTCCTGTATTACATAAAGCAAGCAATTAAAAACATTTAGCAAGAGAAAGGGGTACAAAAGCATCTTTTATGAATATACAGGTTTCACCTAAAGCAATAAAGTAAAGGGAACATTAAGAGAAAAGACTGAGGATATAGGGGATTGTTGATGAAAGATCGTAAGTTTCAGAAGACACAGTGGAAAAAAATATGGGTGCTTATAAAGGCGCCAAGTGACTAGGTCAAATTAGAGATTAAAGAAGACAAAAGGAGATAAAAGAATCCAGGTAATGGTAAATGAATAATCCAATAGTCTGTCTTTAATTCCTACTATGGATGGTGTCACAGGCAGAAAGGTGACTTTAACAGAAATGCCTAAGATCTTAAATCCAGTTATAACTGTAAGTGTGTTCTTAGGATTTCATTCATATCATCTATGTATATGGCAAAAAAAAAAAAAAAAAAAAAAACCCCTCTAGATTATGACTCATAATGGTATGTGGATTATTTTACCACACTAACATACGGTTCGGAGAAGGCAATGGCAACCCACTCCAGTACTCTTGCCTGGAAAATCCCATGGGTGGAGGAGCCTGGTAGGTTGCAGTCCATGCTGTTGCTAGGAGTCGGACACAACTGAAGCAACCTGGCAGCAGCAGCAGCAACATACAGTTCCCTGAGAGTTCCAAAAAGGCAACCTACATATAAAGAGAAAGCCAAGGGGCCTTCCCTGGTGGCTCAGCTGGTAAAGAATCTGACTGCAAAGTGAGAGACCTGGGTTCGATCCCTGGGTCAGGAAGACTCCCCTGGAGAAGGGGATGGCTACCCCCTCCAGTATTCTTGCCTGGAGAATTCCATGGACAGAGGAGTCTGGCAGGCTACAGTCTATGGGGCTGCAGAGAATATAACACTTTAAATTCACTTTTTCAATGTATGACCACATGGTATCAGAAAGGTGCATTTGTATAAGAAATACCTAGGGCATGAATGAATCAGGTCAAATTTACATAGCCATACAAAGATACCTGCATTTAGAGAAAAGCAATCTAAAATATTTAATACTCCTGTTTCTAAGAAGTCAAATGTTTGAGTATCAGACATAATCCAATTAATTAATGAGAAGTACTAATATTTATTTCATGCAATATTATAAAGCTTAAAAATTAAAAGTTTAAAGGGAAAAAGATTTGTGTTCAGAAAAGGCATGAAAAACTTCATATAAAACCTGGCTATCAATTAATTTCAGGGGAAAAGATTGGTTAATAGCAGCTTTCAACTATATATCAAGAAGGGCTTCGAAAAGAAATGGCCAAAATAATAGTTAAATGAATGTTAAATATGCGTTGTTGGGGGGGATGAGGGGGTAGGGGGTGGAGGATAAACTAGGAAAAACATCATATTTTGATGAAGGAAGGCTTTATTATATACTTAGCAGTATGACTCATTCAGCTACAATGTGTATACTATCTGTCCAATTTAGTGAAGTAGGCTTCTTTAACTGAAAAATAAAAGATGAGATATCTTCTTGAATTATAAGCTAGTGATTTACACTGCTTCAGGTGATCAGAGAATATGAAGCCTAAAGTAAAAATAATTTAGTTTACATCCTATGAGGATAGCTTCAGAAAAGGCATTTTATATTTATATGCCTATGTTTATCCACATTTCAAAACAAATAAACATATTCATGCTAAACATACATAGTAATAAATTTAAGTACAAAGTAGAAGATAAACTATATATACATGCAAAACAATTTTATTCTTCAAATGGAATAAGTATAATACCATAAGTATGTAGAAAAACTGGAACATATCTTAGTTTATCTTAGTGCTCATTCATCCATTCAAGAAATATTTATTGAAGATACAAGATGTGACAAGTACTATCCCATATACTGAGGATTTTGCAATTAACAAAACAAAGTCCCTGCTATCATGGAGGTTTCATTCTACTCTAGCAATCTACATAAATGTGCAGGTTAATCTCTACAAGGAACTCAATTCTGAAGCATTTCTAAAGAATATACAAAATTAGTTAAAAATTAACTTCTACACTAAAATATCCCCTTCTCCCCGACTATACTTATTCAACCCGCAAAGAGTATTTTGGACTAGTTTCTAATATAAGGGATTGTCCAAACTGTATTTAGATTAAGTAATAAGCTTTTCCAATTATTAAAGAGTGTAAGGGAACTAATCACTAAAGCTGTTCATAGTTCATATGAAGGCAAGATGGAATGCTCTGTATTTCTCATAGGTTCTCTCTAGCCTTCCCAATTCAATTAAAATAATCCTAATTCTAGGCTGCTAAGTAATAGAAAACAGGAAGACTTTTCTACTTAATACTTAGAATCTAAGTGTTCTTCACATAAAACATCTTTGACCTTTTAAAAATTTCTTCCCAGGGTTCAAATGTTCACAACACAAAACTTAAGTTCTCTGAGCTTTATTTTCCTTATCTGTTAAAATGATAACAAGAGTATCTCTCAACAATGTTTTGCGATTAAATGGGCTTAATGTTCAATCATAATTGATGACATCAACCATAATAATTATCCTAAGTGTGAGTTCTCAATAAAAGTAATATATCATCGAAGTCCATAAAATTATAGTTAGGAAAGATAACAAATAAGCTATAATAAGAATATTAAAAGATTTCTCTGTGTTTTGGCAAGATGATCACATGCTTATGTTCCTCAAACCAAGCAACAGATTCAAAGTATCAGTAATACTAAGGTTACTAATATCCAGAATTCCTAAAAATGACTGACTTTGTGAAATGTTCAGGAATCAAATAAAAACTTCACCAACCAACAAGAGGCTTCTATTAGCATTTTATTTGCTTCCAAAGACTCAGAAATATTTCCTATCTTTAAAAACACATTTTTTTTTTTTGCCTTTTGTTTCAAAGTTAAAGAACTTACTGAAGAAATAAATGGATAAAGGAATTAAGACCATTTAAAAGATACTGTTGCTATCTTCCAGCCACATCCTGGTCAGACCATATTGGAAATCTCGATAACTATTTCATTCATAGAAATTAAAAACAAACAAAAGAAACAAAGCCAAGTAAACAAGTAGAAAAGTCCTTATGTTTAATTAAATCTGGAAGATGATGATGGACCACAAATAAAGAAATTAACAAAGACAAAAATACTAAAGACCTAAAGTAAGGCAAAAATACTACTAATAAGAACCTTTTATTTAAAAACTCTGTGATCCTTCAAAGATCTTGAAGAAAAACAAAAAATCCCCAAATGGAGAGGTCACTAAATATCCATGAACACTCACCCAACCACTGGTAGGAGACCTCTTGAAGACCCAGATGCTTGAATCAGCTGAAATAGTACCAATTTTTTACTGATTACTCTTAATAGGGCAATGGAGCACAGGTTAACTCCATACTATCAAATATTAAAAGTTACTATTATTAATTTCTACCTACTACCATTACAAATTACTCAAAGGAGAAGGAGACTGAGTAATGAGTTCTAAGATGAGTGAAACTTACTGCATGCATGCGTGTAAATGCATACATTTCCTCCAGCTCTCTTTGTGATATAAATCTGAGAATGTAATTCTTCTCATAAGTATCAATATACAGGCAGAATAAAATTTTCTAAATTAATACAAAATCCTTAAAGCATGTAAAATATTTTTATATTGGTTCATGTATAAAATTTTTTTTAAATTTTGTTTTGTAAAGACAATGACAATTTCTCAATATAAGTTACTTTAATTACAAACAGGGAAAGATTTTTAGTCCTTTACACTTAAAAATATATATAGTTCTTAACTTTAGGCCTTTTAATATGCTAATTATTCTTCTAATCAGAGGATTTTCATATTTCAACACATAAAAGAACTCATAACACTAAGACTGAACAAAAGCCTCCTTTCTCAAAGGTAAGCACAATATTCAACATTACAGATTAAAACTTGAAAGGTACCTACTTAACAGAAAAAATCTGATGTTACCTAATTCAAAAGAGTATTAAAAGCACTATCAATACTTAGATGAAAATAAAGTACCATTTTCCTCATTTCTGGATGTTGGGAGGTAAGATGATCTTCCCATTACCACTCTGCATTCCCCCTAAACCATCACTTATTCCCAAGGTCTACATGGTAAAAATTAAAGACATTCTACTATTGCAGAAATGGCCAAGAAAAAAAATGGAAGGGTATATATTTCTCTAGTTTTCTCAAGTAGCTTAAGATATAAAAACAAATTCTGCCTGATACATATGTATCAAGCAAGGAAACACATGAAACAACCCTCATTTGGATTAAATGTTTAGACAGGAAGCGAAGAAGAACAGTGACATTCTAATAGCACATTCAAGCTATCAAAGAAACACTGAAATCTCAAGCCAGCAAATATACTACCAACCTGGCTGATACATGATTTAATTGTTACATTTCTATAAACAGTTTTGCAATATATTATATCTATCACTTACTGAACACAAAAGAACTTTTGCAGTCTTGAGAAAAGCAACAAAGTAAGGAAGACCAAAAGCATACAAAATTTTCTTCTGCCTACAGTAATTAACAAAGTCAAGGAGAGATTTCAGAATGGTGAAAAGGAAAGCCTAGCAGAAGGCTAGCCCTGTGACTCCAAATCCTAACGCCTTAAAAATATGGAGAAAAACTAAGGACAAAGAAGGAAATAATCAAGAAAGGAGTAGAGACTGACGTATTAAAAACTCGTATGTGAGAAAAAATCATACATTTTAGGTCTCTACTACAAATTTTAAATGACAAAGTATATCAATATTACCTTTCTTTCGAAAGAGTGCATTTAGGTAATTTTCTGCTTGGCATTCAATCTTTTCAGTGTTGGACTGGCCCTGAGATGATAGCTCCTCTGTTGGTGTTGACTGTGAAGAATCAAGAGATGGTATACAATCCTAAAATTAGAAGAAAACATCATAAAAAATCACTTTTTATTTAAACATGGGACTTCATTAAAATGGCAAAAAGAAATTCTCTAAATGTTCATTTGTTCTGTCTTTTAAATATATGAAATTATATACAAAACACAAAATTTGGGGAAGGAGTCAGGAAAAAAGAAATTTATCTTTGATAGAGGGCCAAATAGCCTTATTTCTTAGCAAAACTACTGTCAAACAAGAGGAAGGGGAGAAAAGATAAAATATATTGTTAAATAAATTCACTATATAGCATGCCAGTAATGAGAGTTTTAAGAACAAAGCAGATGTTTACCCCCTAACATGACCAAAATGGGTGCAAGTTCTCCAAGTTCCCATTTCTTTTCCGCCATTCTCACAACAGTATTAAAAGAATTAGGACTTCCTATTATACAAGATGATTCTACTTGTCTAGTTTATGCCCTGTTTACAGTAAAAACTAATAATTATTTCACAGGAGACAATTACGATATCCAAAAGATTTCATGAAAAAGTAAAAATCTAAAAAGTAGTACTACATTATCTTCCAACCACTGATTCCTAAGAAATCAGACTGTAAGGTAGTCTCAGATCAAACTAGGCTCACCTTTGTCAACCTAAATACAAAACAGAACTGAACTGAACTTTATGAGTCAGGAGTTTTAAGAAACAAATGTGAAATAAGCAAAAAAGATGAGTATATTGGGATTTTCACCTGCAAGTTAAGCTAAATGTTAGACTTCTAACATGAGATTTCAAAATATTCTTCTTATTACCAAAATCAAATATTTAAATTTCACTCTAAGTCCCAAATTCTCAGAACAAAGTAAGTTTAAAAAATTTGTGTTACAACTGTGCAATTAGTTTAGAAATAATTTCATAGCACTAAAACTTACACTGACTGCTTCTCTTTGTAGGTTACAAAATGAACATTTTTCATCCATAGACCAGTCAGTCAGCTCTTCTGGTTCACAGTCTTCAAAAGAGGGAAAAATATTGATTAAATACACTAACTTTATATAAAACAAATAAAATTACCACTCTCCACAGCAATGGGTCATATAAAAAAGCTAACTACTAAAAGTAAGGGGGAAAGGCCTAAAAAAAAATTAAACTGGTGAAATTTAAAAAGAAATATGGAGAGTAATTTTGCACTATTATTGGACAAAGTAGCAAGAACAATAAGCTGGCTATAAATTCATTATCCAACAATAGAGTTTTAACACATTATTTGACCAGGGGATTTCTGCAGAAACTAAACCTGTAGCATTAATATGTCGCTGGTTAATAATGTGTTAAGTATCATTTAACCTTCTGAAATATTTGACTTATTACTGTCTACTAATTTTTATTTTCACTATGAAAGAAATCAAAACAGACAGGGAAATATGGGATAAGGGAATAAATTTGGCACAAATGACAATATAAAACAAAGAAATGGAATAAAGCACCAGAAAAACCTACAAATTTGAGAACATGGAATGCTATCCAAGAAAATTTAATAGAAATCCACTACTAAAAAGTCAGATCAGATTTTTTTTATTACATTGCTAAAGGATTTGTTGTAAAAGTTAGGGTAAAAAACAAGTAAACAAGTTACATTATTCAATACAAAACATGGATTTTTTTCATAAGAATGTTCCTTATAATCCAATTACTGGAATATATTAGAGAGTCTGTGGAAAACATTTTCAAATGAAGGAATTTTATGAAGAAATAATAACATTGCTATCCTAACTATACTTGGTATAGACAGTGATTTTTCAAATTTACTCCTTGCAACAGAAGCTTCCTCCAATTTCTTTTCCCAAATATTTTCCAGGCAAGAGTACTGGAGTGGGGTGCCATTGCCTTCTCTTAAGTTAATACACAGAACCTCAAATACAGAAACCATCATCATCTGAGGCAGCTACATTAGAATTGGAAAAGCACTGGTGTACCACAGTAATTTCTCTTATACTTTTGAAATGTTTAATGAAATTAAATACTTGTTTTCTGCTAAACTACAAAGGAAATAAACATTCATCTTTCTGGAATGATAATGAAAAATACTAGATAGGTTCAGCCTCTTGCATTAATTCAGATACACAGGTCAGAATAGAAGATATATAATTTGTTGGAATATAAAGAGTACAGTCAAAGACTTCTTTCATTTCTGGCAGGGGTCCAGAAATATTCCCATTATTTATTTAAACTGGGAAAGAATAAAGAATGGGAACGTAAGATCCAGGATGGAGTTATGGAAAGATGACTGGATTTGAAGTCTCCAAAAATCTGGAATGGAACCTACTTGTTATAGCCTTGCCAAGCCAGGCTTTTAATTTCCACATCTGTAAAATAAGGATTCTGTCACCTAACTTATTTGTGATCAATTTTTAAAATATTGAAATATTTTATAAACTACAAAACATCATGCAAAGGCTAATTATTAATCACCCTAGTCATTATTTTTTAAATTTTGTACTATGACACATGTATTTAATAAAGTTAGTTTGCAGAAGACAGATAACTTTAATTGAATATCTGCTTAAGAAAATTGATCAATTTGTGTAAACAATCTGACAAATCAAAAGGTTTACATAATCTATACAATTAAAAACCCAGAACTGTAGTTATGCAGGTTCATAATTTTTTCCAACTTTTACCCAGTCATTATATCAGAATCACAGACTCATCCTCTTGAGTGTAAGACTATGCAGTGTCTCTTACAGAGAGTGAGGCACAGCTTTCCGACCAATGAAATGAATATATAAGAAGTGACAGTATACCACTCTAAACAGAGGCTTTAAAAGACATGGCAAATTCCCCATGGCAATTATCTTGAACTTTCACCATCCAACATCAGAAGAACTTGCCCCATAAAGCCATTATCCATTCAGTCTGGAACGTGGAGTCATGAGGAGATGTAAACCCCATCCACAGCCTAGACTCCAATGAATAGTCACCCATAAGCATGAAATAGATTTTGAAGCTGTCTGTTATGCAGCGTTACTGCACTAAAACTTGACTCATATGCCAAGCATAATTTTGATAGATCAAGGAAATCTTACTGCTTTTAAAAATTATGGCCTCAAGAACCAGAAATATGAAAGGACTCCAGCACTGGGATTTTTTTTTTTTTTTGTATTTGTTTGGCTGTGCCAGTCTTAGTTGCAGTAGTCAGGATCTTTAGTTGCAGCATTTGCGCTCTTCGTTTGGCATGTGGGATCTAGTTCCCTGATCAGGGATAGAACCTGGGCCCCTTGTCTTGAGAGTGCAAAGTCTTAGCCACTGGACACCACAGAAGTCCCAATTGGGATTTTTGAAAAACAGCTAGTAGGTCTGGAAAAGGTATTTTCGAAAACTCATTGAAAGGTTTCATAAAGCTTAAGTGAAAAATACGTTGACTCAAGGCACAACAACTTTGGGTTAATTCAGACAACGACCAGTTGTAAAATAAAATTGGGCATGCTGAGATAATCCTTATTCATTTTAGTCACTTTAGGTGAAGTTCTTCAAGGAAATTTAATTAAAATAAATGCCTAAACAGTTAAATAAATGGCACTGAATATTCAGTGATTACATAAATGCCATTAAATGTTACTATGTCTGGAAATCTATGAATTTACTTTAAAATATTTACTCTTTATATAGCAACTTTTAATTTTCAATCCAAATAAATGCTGGTGGTATACATTTTTTATATATAGGAAAAGCGATTTTGAAAAATCACCTGGAGGCCAGACTTCTCCCTCTGTCCAGGTTGTCCTTTCAGGTCATAAAAATTAAATAAGCACTACAACAAAACACATTTATTTTATCTCTCAAACAAAATTTGACAATGAATCAGATAGTCATCTCTAAAATAAGTTGTCTCTCATTTTGAAATTTAAATACCTGAAGTTATGAGCTGAAAAAGGTCAAATTATGTACCTTATACAACTAGCCTTATTAATAAAGGCAATGTCATATATGAAAACTGATAGTAAATGAATGATCAAAATCAACCTTTCCACCATGTATACATATTATTGTGGTCAAAGTCTGGTTCCAATCATTTACCTAATCTATCTGGGAAGGTAACAGACTTTGAAATTAGAGAGCCTTGTACTGCTGAATCATGGTCTTTCCACATACCATATGTGGTCTTGGGCAAATTACCTTCTCTGAACATCAATTTCCTCATCTGTAAAATGAGGGTAATAATGGCATTTTAAGGGTGTAGTAAAAATTAAACAAGAACATATGCAAAACACATTAAGTCCAGAAAATCTTACTTTCATTTTCTTTTAACTAATCACACTTCTTTTGAATGTTTTTTATTATCTTCAGTACCCTCTAACCATAAAAAATAAATCTGGAGTTCCTAAAGACAAAGCTCAATGAAAAATGATTAAAGAGAATACTGAAACTAGATTTTTCATTAAGATCACAAGATAGTGATTATAACTTTGTTAATTTTGATAAAAGATACTGAACAGTAGGCAATATAATTAAAAGATAATATTTAATTATGAACTATATATTAACTAAATTGAAATTACAGAGAAGAAAAAACTATGATCTCATCTTCTAGAGAATAATGATTAACATTTTGCAATATAACCTTCCAGTTTATATTCTATGCCTTTTAAAAAATTAGGATCGGTTGATTTTTTTAAAAGATCAATAAAATGATAAATCTCTAGCCAAGTTAAATGAGGGAAAAAAGAAAAAAAAACAACAGAAATGAAAGATAGGCCATCACTATTGCTCCTATGAACATTAAAAGAATAACAAAAGAGTATTATGGACAACATTATTTTCCTACCAATTTGGGTAAAATGGACAAATTTCTTGAAAGACACAATCTATCAAATCTCACAAAAAAATACAAAACCTCAAAAGGCACTTATCAATTAAAGGAACTAAATCAATAATTAATAGCCTCCTCAAACAGAAAGCACCAGCCCAAATGGTTTCTCCATAATCTGTTCCATTGAACAGAAGCAGAGGAAATATTTCCTCATTCTTGACTTCCAAAAATCTGTCTGGATACCTCACTTAAGAAGATATGCAGACAGCAAAAGAGCACAGGAAATGCCATTAGAGAAACGCAAATTACGTCAAGATACCACTACACACCTATTAAAATTGTAAAGTCCAAAACACTGATGACATGAAATGCTGGTCAGGATGTAGAGCAAAAGGAACCCAAATTCAGTGCTGGTGGGAACACAAAACAGTACAGCCATTCTTGAAGATAGTCTGACATACTCTGTCCAAAGGATCTAGCGATCATGCTCCTAGGTATTTATCCAAATGAGCTGAAAATGTATGTCCACACAAAAGCTTGCACATACATGTTGAGAGCAGGCTTAATCATGATTGCCAAACCTAGAAAGTAATAAGGAAGTCTTTCAAATAGGTGAATGGATAAGCAAACTGTGGCACATCTGGACAAGGCAGTTTTATTATTTTGTTCTACTTTGTTTTATTGTACTTCACAGATACTACACTTTTTTTTTTTTTTAACAAACTGAAGGTTTGTGGCAACACTGTGCTGAGGAAGTCTATCAGCGCCATTTTTTCCAAGAGCATTTATTCACTTTGAGTCTCTGTGTCACACATTTTTGTAATTCTCACATTTCAAACTTTTTCATTATTATATTTCCTATGGTCATCTGTGATCAGTGATCTTTTAACTATTATAATTGCTTTGGGGTGCCAAGAACTGAGCTGATATAAAATGGCAAATTTAATCAATTAATGTTCTATGTGTGTTCTTTATTTTATTGAAGTATAGTTAACTTACAATGTTGTTAATTTCTGTTGTACAACAAAGTTATTCAGTTATATATATACACATATTGCTTATATTCTTTTTCATTATGATTTCATCACAAGATATTTTATATATTGTGCTATACAATAGGATCTTGCTGTTTATCTATTCTATAGATAGTGGTTTGTATATGCTAACCTCAAACTCCCAATCTATCCCTCCCCACCCACTTCCTCTTGGCAACCACAAGTCTGTTCCCTATGTCTGTGAGTCTGTTTCTGTTTCATATATGAGTTCATTTGTATCATATTTGAGATTCCACATATAAATGATATAACATTGTATTTCTTTTTCTCTTTCTGATTTACTTAACTGAAGTATGTGTATTTTTCTCTTTACTTCACTTATGATAATCTCTAAGCGCATCCATGTTGTTGCAATGGCATTATTTCCTTCTTTTTATGACTTAAGTACTATTCCATTGTGTATATATATACCACATCTTCTTTATTCATTCATCTGTCAATGGACACCTAGGTTGCCTCCGTGTTTTGGCTATTGTGAATAGTGCCGCGATGAACACACAGTGGAGTGTATCTTTTTGAATTACAGTTTTGTCTAAATGTATGCTCAGGAGTAGGATACAGGCTCATGTGGTGACTTTATTTTTATTTTTTTGAGGAACCTCCATACTCTTCTCCATAGTGGTTGTATCAGCTTACATTCCCACCAACAGTGGAACAAGGTTCTCTTTTCTCCACTCCATCTCCAGCATTTGTTATTTGCAGACTTGCATCTTCTCATGTGCCTTTTGGCCATCTGCATGTTTTCTTTGTTGAAGTGTCTATTTAGGTCTACTACCCATTTTTCAATTGGGTTATCTGGTTTTTTGTTGTTGTTGAGTTGTATGAGATGTGTGTACATTTTGGAAACTAAACCCTTGTTGGGTTTAATTGTTGGTCACATAATTGCAAATATTTTTTCCCACTCTGTAGGGTGTCTTTTTGTTTTGCTTATGGTTTCTTTTGCTGTACAAAAGTTTTTAAGTTTGATTAGGCCCCATTTGTTTATTTTTGCTTTTATTTCTATTGCCTTGGGAGACTGGCCTAAGAAAACATTAGTACGATTTATGTCAGAGAATGTTTTGTGTATGTTCTTTTCTAGGAGTTTTATGGTATTATTTCTCATATTTAAGTATTTAAGCCAAGTTGACTTTATTTTTGTGTATGGTGTGAGGTTATGTTCTAACTTCACTGATTTACATGCAGCTGTTCAACTTTCCCATTACCACTTGTGGAAGAGACTGTCTTTTTTTCAACTGTATATCCTTCACATGTGTGTTCTGACTATACCACCAAATAGCCTGTCCCTAATCTGTCTCCCTCTTATTGGGCCTTATTCCTTGAAACGCAACAATATTGAAATCAGGCCAGTTAATAACCCTACAATGACCTTTAAAAGTTTAAGTGAAATGAGGATTAGCAAGTCTCTCGCTTTAAAATCAAGAGCTAGAAATGATTAAGCTTAGTGAGGAAAGCATAAAGTTGAGATAACTGAAGGCTAGGCCACATATGCCAAACAGCCAATTTGTGAATGCAAAGAAAAAGTTCTTAAAGGAAAATAAAAGTAAACACATAAATATAAGAAACCAGAACAAATCTTATTTCTGATATGAAGAAAATTCTAGCGGTCTGGATAGCCTGCCACAATATTCCCTTCGAGAAATAGTCACTCCGTTGTGTCCGATTCTTTGTGACCCCTTGGACTGTATAGTCCATGGAATTCTCCATGCCAGAATACTGGAGAGGGTAGCCTTTCCCTTCTCCAGGGCATATTCTCAACCCAGGGATAGAACCCAGGTCTCCCACACTGCAGGCGGATTCTTTATCAGCTCAGCCACAAGGGAAGCTCAAGAATATTAGAGTGGGTATTCTTAAGCCAAAACCAAAAATTCCCTTAAGCCAAAGCCTGATCCACAGCAAGGCCCTAATTCCCTTCAATTCAATGAAGATTGAAAGAGGTGAAGAAGACACAGAAGCCTGAAGCAGCAGAGATTGGTTCACGATGTTTAAGGAAGGCAGCCATCTACATAACATCAAACAGCAAGCTTACCAGCAAATCTACCTAAGACAATGAATGAAGATGGTCACAGTAAACAAAAGATTTTAAATATAGACAAAACAGCCTCATATTGGAAGAAGATGCCATCTAGGACTTTCATAGCTAAAGAGCGAAGTCAATGCATGACTTCAAAGCTTCAAAGGACAGACTGACTCTTTTGTTAGGGGCTAACGATGCTGATAACCTGAAGTTGAAACCAATGCTCATTTACCAACCCCCAAATACCAAGTACCCTAAACCCAAACTGTGCTCTATAAATGGGACAACAAAGCTTGGGTGTTGACAACATGGTTTACTGGATATTTTAAGCTCACTGTTGAGATCTACTACTCAGAATAAAAAAATTCCTTTCAAAATGTAAATGTGACTGCTCATTGATAATGCGTCTGATCACGCAAGAGCTCCGATGGAGATGTACAATGAGAGTTATATTGTTCTCATCTGCTAATACAATAACCATTCTGTAGCTCATGGATCAGGAATCATTTCCACTTTCAATTCTTATTATTTAAGAAAAACATTTCATAAAGTTATAGTTGCCATAGACAGTGATTCCTCTGATGGATCTGGGCAAAGTAAACCGAAAATTTTTGAAAAGAATTCACCATTCGCCATGAAAAACATCAATGATTCAAGGGGAGAGGTCAAAATATCAACATTAACAGGAGTTTTGAAGCAGCTGATTCCAACCCTCATGGATGACTTTGAAGGGTTCCACACTTCAGTGGAGAAAGCAGCTGCAGATGTGGTGGCAATAGCAAGAGAACTGGAATTAGAAGTGAAATGTGAAAATGTGACTGAGTTATTACAAAATCATGATAAAACTTCTTTAGCATAAGAAAAGGTGCTTCTCATGAATGAGCAAAGAAAGTGGTTTCCTGAGATGGCATTTACTGGTGAAGATGCTCAGAAGATTGTTGAAATGACAACAAAGGATTTAGAATATCATATAAACTTAGCTGATAGAGCAATGGCAGGTTTTGAGAGGACTGACTCCAATTTTGAAAGAAGTTCTATTACGAGTAATAGGCTATCAAATAGCAATGAATGATACAAATTGTGAAAGGAAGAGACAATGTGGCAGACTTCTTATTTTAAGAAATCACCACAGCAACCACCACCTTGATCAGTCAGCAGCCATAAACATCAATGCAAGACCTTCTACCAGCAAAACAATTATGACTTGCAAAAGGTTCAAGAGATAGTTAGCATATTTTAGCAATAAAGTATTTTTTAACAAAGTCACACTGTCTTTTTAGACATAATGTTATTGCACCCAATAGACTACGGTATAGTGTAAACACAACTGTAAAAAAACAAAAAGTTTACATACATTGGGAAACCAAAATTTCATGAGACTCACTCTATTGTTACTCTTTATTGTAGTGGTCTGGAACTGAACTGGCAATACCTCTGAGGTATGCCTGTACACTTGGATAAGTCTTTGTGAACACACTGAGAAAAGCTACTATAGCTTATATAACTAACTATAAAATAGTATTAGGTTCTCTGGTTTAATATAATCATTAATTCATATTAAAAAAACTATTCATTTTGTAGTTAATACTAGGCTATGAGTTCCTAGTAGGCAGAGAGCCTATGTATTCACTTTTCTTTCCTCACTGCTCATCACGGTTTCTAACACAAAATAAGCATTCAAAATATGTTGCCCAATAAATCTAAAAGGTAGTTTTGTTTGCTCAATCATCATAGTGCTAATAGTTTGGGGGAGAAAACGATATTAAGCCAAAAATATTATATGCTGGTCAGTGTTATAAGTCATGGATTAGCAAACCTTTACTATTAACAGCCAGAGAATATATATTTTAGGTTGTGGAGGTCATAGAGTTGAACCATTCAACTACTGTTGAAGTATAAAAGTAGCCACAGACAATATGTCAACAAATGAGAGGGGCTGTTTCCAATAAAACTGTACTAACTGGACACTCAATTTGAATTTCATATAGCTTCCACATGTCACAAAATATTAAATCTTCTTTTGATTTTTTTCAACTATTTAGAAACATAAAAACCATTTTTAGCTCACAGGCCATTCAAAAATAGTCAATAGGCTGCATCCGGCCAACATGCAATCACTTGCATACCTCTGATATAATTTCTCTTTGAAATGTGGGCACAGCCAGAGAAAAATCCACGGGATCTATAAGCCACTTTACACATGCCTACTGTACTCTCCTCACATTAGTAAATATCCATAGTCAGGGCAAGTAAATCAGACAATCTTACATATGAAAGAAACTAGTTTCCCGTTAAGACATGAGAGAGGACTAAGGCAGAAAACAAGGGTGAATTTCTGCCTAGAAGTCATGTCACAGCAGAACAGGTGAAGTTTTGGGTTGGTAGAAAAGAGGCATAGAATATAGGGAACTTTTCAGGGGGTACAAAAAATTCACAATATTCAAAGATTCTTTGGAGATTTGACTCCAAAAAGCAGTAACAGTTATGTTTTCCTCAGAAGGACAAAAAGTTGTGAGAAGAGATCAAAGAAGACAAAGTTAGAACTTCTGTTTCCAACAAATTAAAAATTAGGAACACTCAAAAGTTTCTTTCAAAACCATTCAATTTGGAGGCAACTCTGAACAGATTTCAAGAAATAAAATATGAACTCCTCAAAATACGAATATATATGCTAAAAACCTTTACATTAAAAACACACTGTATACCAGAGTTGACTTTTAAGGTAGCAGTATGAAAGTTAGAACATATTTTTCCACAAAATAGTGGCAAATTGGCAATGCAGTCTATTTAACTTGAATGTATTACAAACTAAAAATACTATGCATTTAATTTTGTAACAAAAAATAATTTAGAGTAATATATAAGGATCCCATGATAACCAATTAATCTGATACCTGTGTTTTGGACAGTGAATAACAAAGGTTCAGATTTCCAATGATTTAAATAAAAACATACACTCATCTAATGTGTCTCCTGAATATAGATT
The DNA here is from genome assembly GCA_006410675.1 of Oreotragus oreotragus. Taxonomy (NCBI): domain Eukaryota; kingdom Metazoa; phylum Chordata; class Mammalia; order Artiodactyla; family Bovidae; genus Oreotragus; species Oreotragus oreotragus. The sequence goes on from SJYX01015615.1 coordinate 537,517, forward strand.
TGTATAACGAGAAATATGTACACTTGGTAATTCTAACATCTAAATATTAAGCCATTTTAAACAATGGTAAGAACAAAGAAAGCAAACATTTAAGAAGAGGATAAGAAAAAAGCTGGAGATGTCTATAGTGGATAGCTTCCACAAACCTTTTCAAAGGCTCTTCTACACTTTGATAGCACTGTTGTAACTTTCCTTTAAGATATAATACGGCTGTCTTTCTTTACCCCTGCACACATATAGATTTATTACTGTAATTAGTATCATCCCTCTTAAGTCTGCAACTTTGATTAGAAGCCTTTTTTTTTTTTTTAAGAATTCAAAAATGCAAAGAAAAGAAGGAAGATTTTACCTAAGAAACCTGGAAGAAAGAACATTTAGGATGAAAAAGGGCAACGCCAATATGTGCCTGTGTTTGAGAAAAAGACTGAATTCCACAGCTTAGTTAATTTTATAAATCCTGCCATCAAAAAAAGCACAAAAGAGGATATAAAGTACAATATCTACCAGAATTAAAAGAAAAAAATGGAATGGTATAATTCACTAAATTAATTATCACAGATATACTATGTAATATTTTTCTGCCATTAAGAATAATGATACAGAACTTCATTTATCTAAATGATATACTAGTGAACAAAATCAGTAAGCACAAAAACCTATACACACTGTACACACAGTATGTACTACTTTAATAGAAGAATAATTATATCCAAACATATATTTTAAATTTATAAAAAATGCTAAAGGTTATCTATGGGGTTGTGGAACCAAGAGTATATTTAAGATTTATTTGTATTTTCTAGTTTCTAAAAATGAACATGTGTTACTTGTATACTAAGGAAATACTAGTCTAAAAACAAAATATAAGACTTTATTTCATTAGGACATTCTGCCCTTTATATACTAAAAACTAATTTCTGAAGGAACATAAATATATACCTATGTAATTATATAAAGATAAAGATGCTTTAAAGTTACAAGTTGCATCTTGGGTTATCAGTAGGCAATAAGTATAATGCTGTTTCTGATCTGAACAAGGACAGCAGGTTTAAAAAGAAAGGTTGAAGAAATACCAAACATATGTTAAATACTTGTTTTTTTAATATTTTTTTCCTTTCCTTTCTTCATTCTCAGAAAAACAGGTGAAAATAAAACCAGTTTTGCTTATAAATATATCAGGTAAAAATATTTAATGCAGTATTAAACTATGATAAATGAAATAAGAAATGAATAAAGACAGAAAAAGATTTTAGCCGTAAGTATGATAAAACACTAGAACAACAACAACAACAACAAAAACCACTAGAACAGAAACAGTTTTGAGTCTTCATTCTAACAGTCATGTTCTGCAAGGGTATCATTCATCTGACTGAACATGGGTGGTTGGCACAAATGGTCTTTGATACAGATTTCAGCTCCACAGTTCATAACTCAATTATTCTGCTCAACATTAAAAAATGAGAGAGAGATACAGAGGATGAGTGGAAACTTTTTATTGCTCCTAACATCACTTTCTCTCCCTCAACTCAAAAGATTTATTTGCACAAAATACCTTGGGTCTTTGTAGAATGGGAAGTACCAGGAGAACAGAAGGTAACAGAGTCAGCATATAAAACTGAACAGGTAAGACATTCAGAAAGAATTACATCAAAACCAAACAAGAACATCTACACTAACATTGCCCATTTTGTGAATGAGCTATACTATAAAATTTCAATGTCTACAAAAATGTCCTCTCATAATGCTCTGTTTCCAGGCAAGAAATAAAAAAACTAAACTATATCACAGCAATTATAGCATAGATCAAAATCTTCTACCAGGATTTATGCTAAAGTGTTTGGAAGAGGAGGATATAATAAACAACAAACAGTATTAAAACTCTGAACACACCGAGCAGGATACCTCAGAGTAAAAATCTGAGTTCCAGGCTCCCTATATCATAAGTAGTAACAGGTATTCATCTAATTGAACCCCTTTGAGTTCTCTTTAAGAATAAGTCAGGGAACATAATGTTTAAAATAACAAAAGTTAAATTTTATCATTAAGCTAAAAACTAAGCTTTGTTTTTTATTTTGTACTAAAATAGTGTACTAAAGTTACAATATTAATAACATTATATAACAGAAATAATATTTGGCTCATTTATTTTAAAGTATTTTCTAATTAAACAAGATCACAAATTCATTTTAATATAAAGCTCGTATAAAACAACTATTTTTCACTTGTAAAATGAACTGAAGATTAATGTTTTTAAATAAAATTTGAGAAGCATTACCTTCAAATAAACTGAGGTCTCTTCGTAGCCGTGGTCCATAAAGCCCTTCTAAAATACTCTCAAAACCTGTGTTATTAAAGAGAGAGAAGTATATTAGCTACTAAAAAAACTTACCATACACTCTACAAGAGTGAGTGAGTGTGTGCGTGTGTGTGCGTGTGTGTGTGTGTGTGTGTGAACACGCACACGCTCAGTTGCATCTGATTCTGTGACTTCATGGACAGTAGCCCACCAGGCTCCTCTGTCCATGGAATTTTCCAGGCAAGAATACTAGAGTGAGTTGCCATTTCCTACTCTAGGGTGATCTTCCCAACCTAGGGACCAAACCCATGTCTCCTGTTTCTCCTGCACTGGCAGGTGGATTATTTACCACTGTGCCATCTGGGAAGCCACACTCTACATGAATCTGCTAATTTTAAAATACTATGAGGTGTCATTTTCCCTTTAGATGAATTAAGCTGAACTGGGAATATGTAAAACATAGTAAAAAGTCACACAATGACTACCAGGAACTATGACTGTAAAAAAAATATATATATATATATATATTTAAATGTAAATATTCACTTCTAAAACAAATAAACTTCTTTGTCATTTTGAAACATTCCCAGGTTAAAATAATGGGCAGGTTTGTTTTGCAATGACTTTGTAGAGAGGAAAAGAATAATTGGAAAATGTATTACAATCCTGTTTATACTGGTTACGAAAAAATGTTAACTTTTTTAAAAGTAGCATCTTTAACTTCAGTTTTAAAAGTGAGTAAATGAGTGTCAAGAGGGAGAAATTCTTGCAATTTCTTACGATTTAAACCTAATTACAAAAATAAAACAATTCTGCCTTATGGGAAAAGTTTAAACCTACAATTTAAATTCTTACAATTTAAACCTACTTGCAAAAATTAAAAAAACAATCTTGCCTCGTTTTAAGGAAAAAATTACTGAAAATCTTATTAACAAAATTCTAGTTCATGAATTCATAGAGTATACTACTTTCTGGATATACTAAGATTTTATAATTTTATTTTTGAAGTCTGTATCATATTCAGTATTAAGAAGGTTACTGACAAACTATAAGACCTGCAGAGGAAAATAGCCAGGATGGCAAAATAACTGGGAAAACAAGAAAAGTAACTACTTTAAGGATGCTTAAATTATGAAGGAAAAAAACTGAATGCAGCATGTTAGATCTGAAAAATGAACTATAAAGTAGATTTTTCTATGCAGTTATTTTTAAACTATAAAACAGTAGAAATATTTCTATAGGAATGTTTCATAAATCATAAAATGTTTTTAAAAAACAAAAACCTCTATAATCAAGTTGCATGTTAAAATCAATGATGTCAGTCAAAAAGTGACAACATTGTTTAATTTAGTAGACTATGAAGAAACAATGCATCTTAGAACTAATGTCTTAAATTTTACCAAGGTAGATATCTACTTTACTTGGTAAATATCTACTTTAATAAAATTTCTGTGAAATGATTCAGAGCTAGTTCCCACAGTGAAAAGTTCAGGTACAAAAGTGAATGAACTCCCGAGAATGCTTTCAAGAATGCTTACAGAAAAGACTTACTATTAGACAAAGATTCAGATGAAACAAGCTCCAAATCTCTATTAACAACATATTCATTTTCTGTGATCAATTTACTCCAAAAGTAACACTGCTAACAACTACTTTAGGATACTATTCTGTGGTGTTTGGACAAACTATATAGGCCCTCCCTAGATAAGCATACTGAATTTAAACAATGAATATTTCCTAGATTTAAGTCTGAAAAGAAAGCAAACAGGGACTTACATTCTTGTTGTACTGGGTTTCTCAACTCTTCAAAAAATAAGACCAAGGTCTTACATATAGCCTGCCAAGATTTATTCATATTGCATAGCATTCGTGCTAAATTAAATGATACCTTTAGTTAAAAAGTTCTGTTTTTTTGTGGGCTTACAGAAACACAATTGATGTTTGTATATTGACTTTGTATCTGAAGACACTGCTAAACTCTAATTATAATAATTTATCTGGAAATGCTCTTCAGTTCAGCTCAGTTGCTCAGTCATGTCCGACTCTGTGACCCCATGGACTGCAGCATGCCAGTCTTCCCTGTCCATCACCAACTCCCAGAGTTTACTCAAACTCATGTCCATTGAGTTGGTGATGCCATCCAACCATTTCATCCTCTGCCATCTCCTCCTGCCTTCAACCCTTCCCAGCATCAGGGTCTTTTCCAATGAGTCAGTTCTTCACATCAGGTGGCCAAAGTACTGGAGTTTCAGCTTTGGCATCATTCCTTCCAAAGAAATCCCAGGGTTGATCTCCTTCAGAATGGACTGGTTGGATCTCCTTGCAGTCCAAGGGACTCGCAAGAGTCTTTTCCAGCACCACAGTTCAAAAGCATCAATTCTTCAGTACTTAGCTTTCTTTATTGTCCAACTCTCCCATCCATACATGACTACTGCTCTACATACACAAACATATCATCTATAGACAATGGTAGGTTGTTTTTTTTTTTCCTTTTTTAATCCTCATAGATTTTTTGTTTCTGGCTCTTGCTTCACTGTTTTATCTAGGACCTCAATATAATGTTGAAAATTGGTAGTGGCAGTGAGCATTGTTGACTTACACCCAATCTAAATGGGAAAGCATTCCAGACTTTATTATTAATAAGTATGTTTGTTGTTTTAATAGAAATACTGCTTATCACACTAAGGAAGTTCATTCTATGTCTAGCTTGCTAGGAGGGTTTTCCTGCCATGCAAAGATACTGAATTTTATCAAATCAATTAATCAGTTTATATTTGATTTACAATATTGTATTCCAGGTATATAACACAGTAATTCAATATTTTTATAGGCTATACTCCATATAAAGCTATTATATAAAATACTGACTATATTCCTTGTGCTGTAGATTACAATCCTATAACTTATTTATTTCATACCTAGTAGTTTGTACCTCTCAATCTCTTTCACATACTTTGCCCATTCTTTCACGCCTCTTCCCCCTGGTAACTACTAGTCTGTTCTATCTGTAGGTCTGTTTCTGTTTTGCTATATTTGTCAGTGATCAATTAGACTGGTTTTAGTTTTTAGATTTCATTTATAAGTGAAAAGATACAGTATTTGTCTTGCTCTGTCTGATTCATTTCACAGACCACAATACCTTCTAGGTCCATCCACCTTGTCACAAATGACAAAATTTCTTTCTTTCTCATTTTTTACAGTGAGTACCAAATTTGACTTTACCTTTAGATGGTAAAGAATCTGCCTACAATGCAGGAGACCTGGGTTTGATCCCTGGGTCAGGAAGATCCCCTGGAAAGGGAATGGCAATCCACTCCAGTATTCTTACCTGAAGAATTTGATGAACAGAGGAGCCTGGCGGGCTACAGTCCATAGGGTTGCAAAGAGTTGGACATGACTGAGAAACTAACACTTTCACTTTCCAAATTAAATTCTTAAAATCTATGACTTCCCTGGTAGCTCAGACAGTAAAGAATCTACCTGCAATGCATGAGATCTGGGTTTGATTCCTAGGTCAGGAAGATCCCCTGGAGAAGCGAATAGCAATCCACTCCAGTATTCTTGCCTGAAGAATTTCATGGACAAAGGAGCCTTGTAGGCTACGGTCCATGGGGTCGCAAAGAGTTGGACATGACTGAATAAATAACACTTTCACTTTTCACCAAATTTACTTTGAATTTATTGAAATAACCATGTCATTCTTTCTTAAATCTCTTTAATATAGTGATACAGTGAATTACATTGAATAACACTCCCATTCCTGGGAAAATCCAACATTATCATGAGATACATTTGCTGGGTTTCTTGATTAGCCTTTTCAAATTTTGGCATCTGTGATCACTAATGAGCCTGGTCTACAAATTTCCTTTGTACTTGATCAAGTATTTATATGAATGCTATACTACCCTCATAAAATGAGTGGCAATGTCCTTTCTTTTCCTCTTCTCTGAGAAAATATTAAGAAATATAGGATGCCTTGCTTGAACATTTAATATGCCAGGGATGTTAACTGGGAATAAAGTCTTTCTGAAGCACTTACCACTGATCAAATTTATTTCACCATTAAAGCAGGCGTCCCCAACCCCTGGGCAATGGACCTCTACCAGTTCGTGGCCTGTTAGCAACCAGGCCACACAGCATGAGGTGAGTGGCCGGGTGGGTGAGTGAGCAAAGCTTCATCTGTATTTATAGCTGTTACCTGTCATTCACTCACATTAACAACTGAGCTCAGGAAAATAAGCTCAGGGCTCCCACTGATTCTGCATTATGGTGAGCTGTATAATTATTTCATTATATAGCACAATGCAACAGTAACAGAAATAAAGTGCACAATAAATGTAATTCAGTTAATCATTCTGAAACCATTCACCCCACCCCAGCCTCATCCATAGAAAAATTGTCTTCCATGAAATGGGTCCCTGGTGCCCGAAAGGTTGGGGACAGGCTGTGATAAAGGACTATTCATAAATTCTATTTCTTACATTAGTCATAGTTTTCTGGGAACTTGCCCATTTCAACTATATTTTCCAATTTATTTGCATAAGATATTTCTTTGTATGTTTCTATCTTAATGTCAACAGTATTGGCAGTCATGTCCTTTTTCCTTCTCATTCCACATGTTGGTTACTTTTCTTTTTCTTCAGCTGAGCTCATTAAAAGTTTCTCCTTTTTAAATATTTAAAAAGAATTCTTTTTTGATTCCTTGATCTTCTCTATTGCAAGTTTGTTTTCTTACCTATTAATTCCTGTTTCTGTTTTTATTTCCTCCTCCCCTTTATTTTGCTCTTATTTTTCTTCTTGAAATAGATTTTAGCTCACTAACTTTCAGCCTTTTTCTCTAACATAAGCATTTAAAGTTGTTGATTTCCATCTAATAAACTCCATTCCACAACTTTCAGTAAGTCATATTTTCCCATCATTCAATCTAAATATTTCCTAATTTCCATTATGACTTCTTTTTAGATTTCCAAATATACAGTGTATCCTTTTCATAGATATCTAACTTAATTATACTGTAGTAAAAGAAAATGTCTAACATGATTTCCGGAGAAGGCAATGGCACCCCACTCCAGTACTCTTGCCTGGGAAATCCCATGGATGGAGGAGCCTGGTAGGCTACAGTCCATGGGGTCGCTAAGAGTTGGACACGACTGAGCGACTTCACTTTCACTTTTCACTTGCATGCATTGGAGAAGGAAATGGCAACCCACTCCAGTGTTCTTGCCTGGAGAATCCCAGGGACAGAGGAGCCTGGTGGGCTTCCGTCTATGGGGTTGCACAGAGTCGGACACGACTGAAGTGACTTAGCAGCAGCAGCAGTAGCAGCAACNTGCTGGGTTTCTTGATTAGCCTTTTCAAATTTTGGCATCTGTGATCACTAATGAGCCTGGTCTACAAATTTCCTTTGTACTTGATCAAGTATTTATATGAATGCTATACTACCCTCATAAAATGAGTGGCAATGTCCTTTCTTTTCCTCTTCTCTGAGAAAATATTAAGAAATATAGGATGCCTTGCTTGAACATTTAATATGCCAGGGATGTTAACTGGGAATAAAGTCTTTCTGAAGCACTTACCACTGATCAAATTTATTTCACCATTAAAGCAGGCGTCCCCAACCCCTGGGCAATGGACCTCTACCAGTTCGTGGCCTGTTAGCAACCAGGCCACACAGCATGAGGTGAGTGGCCGGGTGGGTGAGTGAGCAAAGCTTCATCTGTATTTATAGCTGTTACCTGTCATTCACTCACATTAACAACTGAGCTCAGGAAAATAAGCTCAGGGCTCCCACTGATTCTGCATTATGGTGAGCTGTATAATTATTTCATTATATAGCACAATGCAACAGTAACAGAAATAAAGTGCACAATAAATGTAATTCAGTTAATCATTCTGAAACCATTCACCCCACCCCAGCCTCATCCATAGAAAAATTGTCTTCCATGAAATGGGTCCCTGGTGCCCGAAAGGTTGGGGACAGGCTGTGATAAAGGACTATTCATAAATTCTATTTCTTACATTAGTCATAGTTTTCTGGGAACTTGCCCATTTCAACTATATTTTCCAATTTATTTGCATAAGATATTTCTTTGTATGTTTCTATCTTAATGTCAACAGTATTGGCAGTCATGTCCTTTTTCCTTCTCATTCCACATGTTGGTTACTTTTCTTTTTCTTCAGCTGAGCTCATTAAAAGTTTCTCCTTTTTAAATATTTAAAAAGAATTCTTTTTTGATTCCTTGATCTTCTCTATTGCAAGTTTGTTTTCTTACCTATTAATTCCTGTTTCTGTTTTTATTTCCTCCTCCCCTTTATTTTGCTCTTATTTTTCTTCTTGAAATAGATTTTAGCTCACTAACTTTCAGCCTTTTTCTCTAACATAAGCATTTAAAGTTGTTGATTTCCATCTAATAAACTCCATTCCACAACTTTCAGTAAGTCATATTTTCCCATCATTCAATCTAAATATTTCCTAATTTCCATTATGACTTCTTTTTAGATTTCCAAATATACAGTGTATCCTTTTCATAGATATCTAACTTAATTATACTGTAGTAAAAGAAAATGTCTAACATGATTTCCGGAGAAGGCAATGGCACCCCACTCCAGTACTCTTGCCTGGGAAATCCCATGGATGGAGGAGCCTGGTAGGCTACAGTCCATGGGGTCGCTAAGAGTTGGACACGACTGAGCGACTTCACTTTCACTTTTCACTTGCATGCATTGGAGAAGGAAATGGCAACCCACTCCAGTGTTCTTGCCTGGAGAATCCCAGGGACAGAGGAGCCTGGTGGGCTTCCGTCTATGGGGTTGCACAGAGTCGGACACGACTGAAGTGACTTAGCAGCAGCAGCAGTAGCAGCAACATGATTTCAATCTTTTGAAATTTTCGGAGATTGTTTTTATGATCAACACGTAATTTTTGAAAATTCTCTACATATGCTTGAAAAGAATGTGTACTCTAAAACTGTTGGATGCAGCATTGTGCTCTTTAATCAACCTTATACAGTTTTGGGTTTTCATGCTTGTTTTTTTCTATCAATTGTTGAGAAAAGTAAGTACAATCTTCTATGAAATTGTGGCTTTGTCTATTTCTTTTGTATTTCTTCAAAATTCTGCTTTACAAGTTTTTGATGTTATTTTATAAAGTGCTTATAATTTTACAATTGTTATATCATTCTGGTAAACAGAACTTTATATAATTATGAAGCAAACTTTTTTATTTCTAGTAATGATTTTTGCATTTGACTAAATGGCCTTTTCATACACGTATAAAACATTTTTGTTTCCCTAATGTCTTTTTCAATTATTTCTTTACAACCTTTCTGTATCATTAAGTAACATGTAATTTCTATTTTTTAAAAAATACTATGACATTTTGCCAAAATTCAGTAATTTAAAGAGTTTATATTTAAGTTTAAATTCCTTATCTGTTTTTATTCTATTGTATCACGCTCTATTTTTCACCTTTCTTGCAAACTTTGGAATTTACTGAATATTTATCACTTAATTTTCTTTTTCCTCTATCAGTATGAAAATTATGCCTTCTATTTTTATTCTTTTTGATGTTATCACAGAAATTAGGATATAGGTCTAACATTAATCAGATCCTTACTCATCCTCCCATAACTTAGACTTCCTTCCAATTTATGCTATTGCTCTATATATTTCACTAAACATTATGTTCTTTTACGTTTGCACACACATTTACCACTGTCTCTGCTCTTCATTACTTATCATATCTCAGAGTACTGATCTAGGAATATTTTCCCTCTGCTTTAAGTACCTCCTTTATTGAATACCTGTTGTTAACACCTTTCCTAAGACTCCCAACAAAAGGATCTAGGTTGTTCTCACAATATACTTCAATATACTTTCATGCTGCTCTCTCTCCCTCCTATATTTTACTCTTCTTTCTCTTTTCTTAACTGCATTTGGTTAATTTCTTCTACTATACATATATTCCACTTCACAAATTCCATCTATTGCACAATCAACTGACAAACACATCCTCTGATTTTTTTACAGTCAATTTTATAAAGATAAAATTGTCATAAACTATGCGCCGATTTTTTAAAATAAAGTTCAATAAATGTTGATAAATGCATACTCTCATTTAATTAAAAACATAATCAAGCATAGAATATTTCTATCAACTCAAATAGTATCTTTGCACCATCTGAGTAAATTTTCTGGAACAACCCAAAGCCCAAAGAAACACTAACCTATTTTCTGTCATTATACATTAGACCTGTCTTTTCTATACCTGCAGAGAAATGGAAGCAGAGCATATATTGTTTTTAGTCTAGCTTCTTTTGCTCAACAACCTATTAATGAGATTTATTCACACTGTTGCACATGCACATGCAAATGTTAATACATTTAACGGTATTTTTACTTTCTATGGATATAGGACAACTTGTTTATTAAGTCTCATATTGATGGACATTTGAGTGTTTGAAAGTCTTTGTGAATAAACATTATCTTTTCTCTTGAATAAAATGTTATTTCTGGGCTGAGTGGTAAGATTTTTTTGGTTGTTAATACTTTAAGGAACTGAACAGCTGTTGTGCAAAACAGCTGTATTTTTTGACATTCCCACCAGTAATAACGTGAGCGAGTCAGTTGCACCACATCCTTATCAACCTTTAGCACTGTCAATCTTTCTAATTTTAGCCACTCTAATAAATATGTATGGGCATATTATTGTGGTAGTAATTTGGAATTTCTTAATGAATAATGATTTTAGGCATTCTTTCTATAGAAATGTCTTTATTTTGTTATGGCAACAGAGTTATACTTGCTTCATAAAGCAAACTGGGAAATGAACCATCCTTTTCTATTTCCTGAGTTTGTATGCAGTAGTATCTATTCACTAACCGGAAACCAGACCTGGAGTTTCTTTTCAGCAAAGTTTTACATTACGAATGCTGCTTTTTAATTCAACAGAAACCTATTCAAGTTATGTATTTCTTAATTGATCAGTTTTGGCTGTTTGTATCTTATAATTTGTCTAAAATTGTTCAAAAGATTTTCATACTACCATTTTCTTGTCTGTACAATGTGCAGTGATATCCCTCTTTCATTCTCTGTATCAGTTTAATTACCTGCTCTACTTTTTTATTGATCACCCTGGCCAAAATTTTAGTAGTTTTACTGATTGTTTTCAAAATACCACTTGTGGTTTCAATAATTTTATTGTCCATCTTTTTCTATGTCATTTTATTCTGCCCTACCTTTATTATATTCTTCCCTATAATTATTTTTTGCTTCATTATCTTTGCACTTATCTTTCTAGGTTATTAAGGTAAAAACTTAGAACACTGATAAGTGAATTTTGTCCTTTTCTAATGAAAGCATCTGAAACTATACATTTCTCCTTACTAATTTAGATCAATCTCATAAACTCTGATAAATTATCTTTTTATTTTCATTCAGTTAAAAATGTAATTTTACTTATGGTGCCTTATGTGCCTAGGTTATATCATATACTATTTTATTTCTAAATATTTGGGAATTTTCCAGAAATCTGTTACTGAATCCCAACTGAATTCCTTGTGTTCATAAAACATGTTTTGTTAGGTTACAATAATTTTAAATTTATTGACACTTGATTTACAGGTAGCATATGATACACTATGTTGGTGAATATTCCATGACCACTTGAAAAGAATGTGTATTTGCAGTTGTTGGGAATGTACTATAAATGTCATTTAGGCCCAGCTGACAAAATGTTCTTTAAGTCTTCTATATTTCTATTGGTTTTCTAATCTTTCTCCTTTAAGTTCTATCAGTTTTTGTGTCATATATTTTGAATCTCTGATATTAGATGCATACATTTTTTTTTAATATTATGTCTCCTTTGTGAATTGATTTCATTAGTATTATAAAATGGTCCTCTTTATCCTTGGCTTCCCTGGTGGCTCAGAGGTTAAAGCATCTGCCTGTAATGCAGGAGACCTGGGTTCAATCCCTGGGTCAGGATCCCCTGGAGAAGGAAATGGCAACCCACTCCAGTATTCTTGCCTGGAGAATCCCATGGATGGAGGAGCTGTCCTAAAGTCCTGTAAAAGCTTTTGCACACCAAAGAAAACCATAAAGCAGACTAAAAGACAACCCTCAAAATGGGAGAAAATATTTGCAAACAAAGCANTCCCCTGGAGAAGGAAATGGCAACCCACTCCAGTATTCTTGCCTGGAGAATCCCATGGATGGAGGAGCTGTCCTAAAGTCCTGTAAAAGCTTTTGCACACCAAAGAAAACCATAAAGCAGACTAAAAGACAACCCTCAAAATGGGAGAAAATATTTGCAAACAAAGCAACTGACAAAGGATTAATCTCCAAAGTATACAAGCAGCTCATGCAACTCAATATAAAAAAGAAAAACAACCAATCAAAAAATGGGTAGAAGACCTAAACAGACATTTTTCAAAGCAGACATATAGATGGTCAACAAACACATGAAACAACGCTCAACATAGCTCATTATTAGAGAAATACAAACTAAAACTACCATCAGGTATCATCTCAGCATCTGTGATGTTCATTTATGTTGTAGCACACATTATCACTTCACACTAAATTGGTACATCCATGTGATAGCTGATGAACTGTTTTCACTTTTTTGGCTTATTGTCAATAATTCTGCTATGCACATTTGTGGATATATATTTTCATTTCTATTGGGTAGGTACATATAGAAATGAAATTTCTAGGCTATACAGTATTTTTATGTTTAACATTTTAGGAAACCACCAAACTGTTTTGCAAAGTACCTAGACCATTTCATACTCCCACTAGTAATTTCTCCAGTCTTACCACTTATTTTTTCAATTATAGCCATTTTGGTGAGTATGAAGTATTATCTCATTTTCCTAGTGACTAATGATATTGAACATCTTATTATATGCTTCTTGGAGTAGGAAATGGCAACCCACTCCAGTATTTTTGCCTGGAAGATTCCACAGACAGAGGAGCCTGGTGGGCTACAGTTCACAGGGTCACAAAGAGGGAGACATGACCAAGAATGCACACTTTATTATTGGTAATTCACATATGTTCTTAAGTAAAATGTCTATTCAAATCCTTTGCTTATTTTTTTTTTAAGTATTTATTTGGTTGCAGATTCTAGTACCCAGACCAGGGATCGAATCCATGTCCTCTGCATTTGAAGTATAGAGTCTCAACCACTGGACCAGAGAAGTACCTGCTTATTTTTCAGTTGGGGTCATCTGCATTTTCATTATTGAGCTACAAAAGCTCATATGGATATAGGGTCCTTTTCAGATATATGATCTATCTGCAAATATTTTCTACAAGTCAGTGGGTTGTCTCTTCACTTTCATAATGATGCCTTCTGAAGCACAAAGGCTTGTAACTTCTAGTTACAATTTATCAATCTTTTTTGTGTGTACCTGTTTCTGGCTCCCTGTCATTTGTCTACTCCTAAGTGAATACCACAATGTGTTAAGGATTACTATTTGATGATTTTAAAAAATATTCTTGGTATCACTCAATGACTTTCTTAACAAAGGTTCAACATATCATTTATTAGAGCTACTCTTGCTTATAGTTTCTATGAACAACTAAAAATGTCAACTCAAAAGAAAAAAAAAAAACTTGTTTCTTTTTGGTATATCAGTTCAGTTCAGTTGCTCAGTCGTGTCCAACTCTTTGCAACCCCATGAATCGCAGCACGCCAGGCCTCCCTGTCCATCACCAACTCCCGGAGTTCACTCAAACTCACGTCCATCGAGTCCGTGATGCCATCCAGCCATCTCATCCTCAGTCGTCCCCTTCTCCTCCTGCCCCCAATCCCTCCCAGCATCAGAGTCTTTTCCAATGAGTCAACTCTTCGCATGAGGTGGCCAAAGTACTGGAGTTTCAGCTTTAGCATCATTCCTTCCAAAGAACACCCAGGGGCGATCTCCTTTAGAATGGACTGGTTGGATATCCTTGCAGTCCAAGGGACTCTCAAGAGTCTTCTCCAACACCACAGTTCAAAAGCATCGATTCTTCGGTGCTCAGCTTTCTTCACAGTCCAACTCTTAGATCCATACGTGACCAATGGAAAAACCATGGCCTTGACTAAATGGACCTTTGTTGGCAAAGTAATATCTCTGCTTTTCCATATGGATGTAGCCAAATTATATCCAGTAAACTTATTATACTCTTCTGATTGTTTTAATAATATACCTGTGGATTCTCTTATATTATTATATATAAATGCCTATGGAAAACTACAACTGTAAGTGCTTCCCCGCTCTTTAATTTTATTATTTTGCCTAAGGCCTCAACTAAATGTTAAACAGAACTGGAAACACCCTACATACACAAGAATAAAGATGAGAATTAGAGCATGCTTCACATCCAAAACTCTGCAACATAGAAGACAATGGAAGACACCTTGAAAGTGCTGAAACTATCAACCCAGAATTTTGTACATAACAAAAATATCCTTCAAAAATAAAGGTGAAATAAAAAACATTTCAGGCCAACAAAAACCGAGAGATTACCAGAAGACCTGCACTACAAGAAATGTGAAAGAAAATTCTTCAGGCAGAAGAATATATTACAACCCAGACATTTGGATCTACAGAAAGAAATGAAGATTCCCCCAAAAGGATAAAGATGAAAAGAAATGTAAAAGAAAATTTCCCATTTGAGGGGACCAAGTCAAACTTGAAAGCTTTTGCACAGCAAACCACAAACAAAATGCAAAGACAACCTACAGAGTGAAAGAAAATATTTGCAAATGCTGTGACTGACAAGGGCTTAATTTCCAAAATATAAAAACAACTCATACAATTTAATAACAAAAAAACTAAAACTCTATCAAAAAATGAGCAGGAGACCTAAACTGACAATTCTTCAAAGAAGACATACAAATGGCCAACACAACCTGGAAAGCTATGTACGCTACATCTTGGCAGGTGCTTTAGCACCTTCAAAAGTCAGTTTTTCTAAGCTGATTCAGTGAGGTTCATAAATGTATTGTTTGGTTTATAGTTCCAAGTCAACTGATCTTCCTGATTAGTGTTAAGACAGAGCAATACTAAAAAGACACTTTGCTAAAAAAGCGATCTAGTAAAGGAAGTAATATTTCCATAATCAAAACTCTTAACTACTTACATTTCTGGGAGGAAAAAACAAAAATTAAGTGGCCATTTAAATTATTTAAACCATGTTTTCCCTTTGGGGCTAAACCTTATATGGTGTTCTGTCAGAATTTCTCCTCTTTTTCAATATATAAACATCATTTTTCATCCTATAACACAGGTTGTCTTCACAAATGTATATTAGCTGAAAGAATTTCAGTTAAAAAAAAAACACACATGGGAAACAGTATGGAGGTTCCTTAAAAAACTACAAGTAGAGCAACCATACAATCCAGCAATCCTACTCTTGGACATATATCTGGGTAAGATGAGAACTCAGTTTGAAAAGATACATGCACCCCGATGTTCATAGCAGTACTATTTAAAACATCCAAGACACAGCAAGCAACTTATGTGTCTGTCAACAGATAAATAGGTAAAGATGTGGTACACACACACACACACACACACACAGGAATAAAGAATAAAATACTGCCATTTGCAGTACATGGATGGACCTCGAGACAATCATAAGCAAGTTGGATGAGAAAGATAAATATCACATGGTGTCATTTAAGTATGAAATCTTTAAAATAATACAAATAAGTTTATTTACAAAACAGAAACAGACTCAAAGACACAGAAAACAAACTTATGGTAAGGGGAAAGGGGGAGGGATATATTAGGAGTATGAGATAAAGAGAAACACAATACTATGTATAAAATAAACAACAAGGATTTACTGTATAGTACAGGGAACCATATTCAATAACTTGGCATACTCTATAATGGAAAAGAATCTGAATATATACATAAACACACATATACAAGCATCTGAATCACTTTGCTGTACACCTGAAATTAGCACAATAATGCAAATCAACTATATTTTAATCTTTAAAAACATAGTTTCCCAGTTTTGATTGCTCTAAAAGATAACTGACCAAAGTAAAAATAGTAGCAATACTGGTTAACAGCACATGTAAAATTTTTGCAAGTCACATATTTGATAAAAAATCTATATATAGAAAGTATAAAAATCTTGAAAAAAACCCTCAAATGTTTTTTAAAAAGGGTAAAAGACACATCACCATAGAAGACAAGGGATGGCAAATTAGCATATGAAAAGCATTTACATTTATCATTGATATGCAAATTAAAGCCCAACAAAACATCACTACATACCTACTAGAATGTAGGTATCATGTGGCTAATATCACACGCTAGTAAGGATGCACAGCAACTGGATTTCTCATAAACTACAGGATGGAATGCCAAGTGGCACAACTACTTTGGAAAACAAATTGACAGTTTCTAATAAGCTAAACACACACCACCACATGATCCAACAATCTTATTGCTAGATATTTAACCAACAGTAATGAAAACTATGTTCATACAAAAACCTGTACACAAGTTTTGTAGAGTTTCATTCACAGCTACCCAGTGTCCTTCCACTGCTGAATGGATAAACCGATATAAGAGAACACTATGAAGCAAAAGGAATAAACTATTGATACATGCATCAACATGAATATATCTCAAATGCTTATCATTATGTGAAGGAAGCTAGAATCAAAAGTACTTACTATATGATTCCATTTATATAACACACTGGAAATAGCAAAACTATAGGGTCAAAACCAGATCAATGGTTCCTAGCGCCTGGGAGTGGGTAAGGAGATGACTATCAGAGGGCATAAAATAACTTTTGAGTATGGTGGAACTGTTGTATATACTGAATGCTGAGGAGTTGGTTAGCCAACTCTTAGTGTGTCAGAACTATACTCTGTAAATCATACCTTAATAAACCTGGCCAATGGGACTTCCCTGGCAGCCCAATGGTTAGGACTCTGCACTTTCCCTGCAGGGGGTATGGGTTCAATTCCCTATCAAAGAATTAATATTCTGCAAGCTGCATGGCACAGGGCTTC
Organism: Oreotragus oreotragus; assembly: GCA_006410675.1. Taxonomy (NCBI): domain Eukaryota; kingdom Metazoa; phylum Chordata; class Mammalia; order Artiodactyla; family Bovidae; genus Oreotragus; species Oreotragus oreotragus. The sequence continues at coordinate 554,844 of SJYX01015615.1, forward strand.
CCAGATGGCACAGTAGTAAAGAATGTTCTTGCCAATGCAGAAGACGCTGGAGACTCAGGCTCAATCTCTGGGTCAGGAAGATCCCCTAGAGGAGGAAACGGGAACCCACTCCAGTATTCTTGCCTGGAAAACCCCATGGACAGAAGAACCTGGTGGGCTACAGTCCATGAGGTCACAAAGAGTCAGACATGACTGAGTGAGCATATATGCAAACTGTCTGGGGCAGCCAAAAAAAGAAACCTCACCCCAAAATGTTAAATATGCCATAGATGATTTCTGAAGCAGAGAAAGGTGGGAATCATTATTAAGAACTAGATGAACTGTGAGGTTATACAGCTTGATAGGTTATCATCATCAAAAATAAAGTCAACATGAATGATGTTAGGGTTTAGAGCAAATACAGAAGACTGAGAGTCAGATGTCACAGTAATCAATGGATGTAGAAAGATAACAGCTTTCTGCATGCCGGTGAAATACTAAATTTGATACATGAACTTCAAAAATAAAAACTCTTTTCAACAGAACAAAGATTTGAAAGCAAAAGTATGATACAAATACATACAGAAAAAACTATTTTCAAAAAAACCATTTTGAGACTAAAAGTATGAGAAGTCAAATATTAACATAAGTAAGGATAACGTAGTATGTTCAGATGAATGAGATTTTATAGGAGAGTTCATCACATGATCTCAATCCCTTCCCTGATAGGTGAAATCACCATCTATCTATCTATCTATCTATCTATCTATCTATCTATCTATCTTCAATCCTCATCTTCTATTCTGGTCAGGTGTTCTTACCCTGTCTCAGCACTATTTCACAAACAATGTTCATTCCTTTTTCTTTTCCTCTAAAGACCCCTACTTTTCGTTTTTCATTCCTTCTTTTGTCTACTAAAGCCCAGGTTGTCTAAGAAAGTATCCCTAATCAAACCATTCCTCATTAATTATCTGTTCATCTTTAAATGTCTGTTTTACTTATTTGAGCCACACAATTTAAAGACCTAAGTTTTATCAACGAAGCCTTTCCAAACTCAGGTGTAACTAAACTGAATTCCAGTAACTGGGGTTCGGATAGTTTAATCTTCGAAATTTGAATATTTGAATTCAGAAATATCTTGAGAAATCTATTGTCTCCATAAGCCATATGCTGCTGCTGCTGCTGCTGCTGCTAAGTCACTTCAGTCGTGTCCGACTCTGTGTGACCCCATAGACGGCAGCCCACCAGGCTACACCACCCCTGGGATTCTCCAGGCAAGAATACTGGAGTGGGTTGCCATTTCCTTCTCCAATGCATGAAAGAGAAAAGTGAAAGTGAAGTCGCTCAGTCTGTCCGACTGTTAGCGACCCCATGGACTGCAGCCTACCAGGCTCCTCTGTCCATTGGATTTTCCAGGCAAGAGTACTGGGGTGGGGTGCCATTGCCTTCCCCGCATAAGCCATATAGTGGCATTCTAATATTTGGCATGCAAACTTATTCCATGATGGTCTCATATCTCTGAATAGATTAACAAAACCTCAAGCAAACAGAAACCAAAACAAAAAACCCATCTCTCTTTAGAAGATACTCTGGTTTGGAAAATACAGTCACCAAATCTATTACAAATAAGTAAGAAAAATCAGTATTTTGTTCCACTCCTAGAACAAAAGACAAGCTCTGGGCAAAAATTTGAAGTCTCCCCACAAAAGGTCACATTTTCCTTTTCTATATTCTCTCTGGTTCACTAATACCGTTTCTGAAGGTCTAAAACTATGCTGAAACTAATCCTTCCTCATCCTGGTCAAATACAGGTATACCTGAACTAATGACTACAGAAGAAGCATACTAAGTGATGGTGAGTAATAGTGGGTAACTAAAGTAGAGCGGCGATAACACTTGCTGATAAGTAACAATATTGTAAACTTGAGTGAGGGTAGGTACCCATACTGATGCTTTCTGCATTTCTGCTGCTTATCATAATGCTAGTTATTAAAGTTGACTAATACCCAAAAACTTAATACTGTATTTCTATAATGAAATACATCTGATACAATGCTTTTCTATTTGTAAATATATCTGCAAATTCTTGAGTTGCTAGAGTCAACTCTATGTTTTAAAGATCTAATTAAATGTAAGTAATTCTCATTCAAGTAGAGAACTCTGACCTATATAACACGCCAACTGACTATCTTTTCCTAAGATCACAAGTATTTAATGAAGTGCGTCTTCAGTAAGTACTGGGATGATAAATCTATTTAATTGTATCTTTACTTCCATGGTAGCTCAAACGGTAAAGTGTCTGCCTACAGTGCAGGAGACCTGGGTTTGATCCCTGGGTCAAGGAGATCCTCTGGAGAAGGAAATGGCAACCCACTCCAGTACTCTTGCCTGGAAAATCCCATGGACAGAGGAGCGTAGTAGGCTACAGTCCATGGGGTTGCAAAGAGTCAGACACGACTGAGCGACTTCACTCACTTACCTCCATGGGCTTTCCTGGTGGCTCAGAGGTTAAAGCGTCTGCCTCCAATGCGGGAGACCTGGGTTTGATCCCTGGGTCGGGAAGATCCCCTGGAGAAGGAAATGGTAACCCACTCCAGTATCCCATGGACGGAGAAGCCTGGTAGGCTACAGTCCATGGGGTCCCAAAGAGTTGGACACGACTGAGCGACTTCACTTTCTTTCCTTTCTTTCTTTACTTCCATGGTGGTAAATCCATGCACTACATTCAGTATAAAACTGTACTGACTAAAACTATAGTTTATACAAAATTTCAATACTTTGTATCTCCTAGAATCCTGCTTTCAAATACTGACTCCTGAATTCAAATGTAATAAACATTAAAGCAAAAAGCAAGAATTCAGACTTTGGAGGTGAAAGAGACAGGGAAAGGTGGTGTCAGAGAAGGTTTTCCAGAAATGAGGACATCCAAATTGAGTCTTAATAGAAGAATGAGAATTAGCTAGGCAAAACAAGGAAAGGCATATTACACATTTAGCAAAGGAGAGCAGCATGCATAGATAGGGAAAAGAAAGCTTAATACTGTATGCTTGAATACAGTACTACCGAACGAAACTTTGTATAATGACCGAAAATGTTCTGGGTTTGTGCTATCCAAATAGGTGATGAAAAACTGATTTTTAAATTTTATTAAGTTTCAATTAATTCAAACATCATGTCTAAGAAGTTAAAAAGGTATGATAAAAATAAGGAAGTGATTTGTAAGAAGGGTTATAGAAAAGCCTGGAGAAATGCACATGACATGAATACTGAAAGACCTACGACATCCTGCCAATTAGTTAGTTTTTATCCTGAAAGCCAAATGAGCCACGGCAAGCATTTAAGTAGTCAAGGGACAGGATTAGCTTTGCATTCAGAAAAGATCACTCAAGCAGCAAGTGGCACACAGACTAACATGAAGAAAAATGAATAAGGCTTAGAATGGTCAGGAAACCAGCAAAAATACAGCAGAGAAAACAAGAATGTAAGTTTGGGGAGAAGTATGCCTAAGGGAAAAAAATAGAATGCTTTTGAGTCATATAATACAATCAAATGGAAAAAATAATTAAATGGTGACAGAATTTCATCATTTTAAGGTGGGATTTCTGGCTTGAGAAATTGAGCGAACAAACATTCACTGAGACAGAAAATCCATGAAGTGTTTTTTTATTTTTCAATTTTGCCTTATATGATTGGTAACTATAAAAGAAGTTCACTTTTGGATATTCTAACTTGGATATGTAGGCATAAATTAAAACAAAAACATCTGGAGGTAGAAACACAGACAGAGAATATCAGTACACAGATGGAAGATGGAGTTTCATTTTCTAATTAATTGAAACCACTTTTCATCAAGTATCAGAATCAAAATATTTTAAAATTATCATTTAAAAGTTTTTCTACTGTAGTTGCTAATACTATAATGATATTATTGTTTTTACTACAAATGTTCAGTATCTCAGTACATAACTGAAGAAAAGTTAGTATGTCATCTGGTACCATGCTACCCACAAGCCCCTCTCCAAGCCTGCCAACACTCAAACCCTAAAAAAAGCCATACTGTATCCCAACTCAGGAATTCAGCCTACAACACATTCCAACCCCCCATTCTTGCCTCCAAAATATGTCTAGATAACGCCTACATATTCTTAAAATCTTGGTTTAAAAAAAAAAAAATCACTGAAACCCTAAAACTCCTAGAAGAAAACACAGTGGAAAAGCGCCTTGACATTGGTGTTGGCAGCAATTTTTTTAAGATATAATACCGAAAGCACAGGAAAACAAATGTAAAAATAAACAAGTGGGACTATATCAAACCTTGCTTCTGCACAGCAATGAAAACCAACAATGACCAAGCAATCTATAAAAATATTCACAAACCATGTATCTGAGAAGAGGTAAATATCCAAAATACATAGAGAACTCACATAATTCAATTGCAAAAAACAATCTGATTAAAAAGTGGACAGAAGAACTGAACAGACATTTCTCCAAAGAAGATATACACAAATGACTACATGACCATGAAAGGTACTAAACATGAATAATCATCAGGGAAATGTAAATCAAAACCACAAGGAGATATTACCTCACATGTGTTAGGATGTGCTAAGCCACTTCAGTCATGTCTGACTCTGTGCGACACCATGGATTCTAGCCTACCAGGCTCCTCTGTCCATGGGATTCTCCAGGAAAAAATACTGGAGTAGACTGCCACGCTCTCCTCCAGGGGATCTTCCCAACCCAGAGATCGAATCTATGTCTCTTGTGTCTCCTGCATTGGCAGGCAGGTTCTTTAGCACTAGCACCATCTGAGAAGCCTGATGGCTGTCATCAAAGAGACAAAATGTTGGGGAGGGTGTGGAAAAAAGGGAACCCTTGTGTACTATTGGTGGGAATGTAAACTGGTGCATCCACTATGGAAAACAGGATGGAGGGGCCTCAAAAAATTAAAAATAGAACATATGATCCAGCAGTTCCACTTCTGGGTATATATCAAAAGGAAACAAAAATGACTATCTCAAGAAAATATGTGAACCTGTGTGTTCATTGCAGCATTGTTTACAGCAGCCAAATGTACTGAGGAAACAATCTATGTGTCCATCAGTGGATGAATAAAGAAGATATGACGTTAAAAAAAAAAAAAAAAAGATGTGCCGTGACACGGATTGACAATGGAATATTATTCAGTCATGAAAAGAAGGAAATTCTGTAATGACATGGATGACTCTAAGGACATTATGGTAAGTAAAATTAGCTAGACAAAAACAAACTGGATGATTTCCTTTATATGTGGAATCTGAAAAAAAAAGAAAGTTAAACTTAGAGAAACAGAGGGTGGAACAGTGGTTACAAGGGACGGGAGTGTAAGTGGAGATGGAGCACTGTTAATCAGAGTGTACAAATTACATTGTAAGATGAATAAGCTCTGGGCATCTAATGTACAGCATCATGACTATAGTTCATAATATTGTGTTACATACTTAAAATCTGCTAAGAAAGTAGATTTTAAGCTTTCTCATCACACACACCAAAAAAGTTAACTATGTGAGGTAACAGATGTGTTAATTAACCTGATTGCTGTAATCACTACACAAAGTATACATATGTCCAATCATCACATTGTATACTTTCAATATATACATTTGTCAATTATACCACAATAAAGCTGAGGGGAGGCGGGGAGAATCACTGCCTCAGATTTAAAGTTCATATAATCTAATTTGACTTTAGTTTAGACCAGACCCATTGTTACATGCTTTATATTATATAGCAGTTTCCTTGGAGCACTATCACAATTCTCATTAATCATGTATAATTTTTAATGTAGCTTCCCAACTAATCAATTATTCATTTAACAAATATCTGCAGGTCTACCAGGTGTTCTACAAGGTGACATCAGTGAGTAAAAAGAGATAAGAATTCTGCTCTAAGCTCAAACCTGTGGAAGAAGACTAACAACAGGAAAAGAAAGAAAGAAAGAAAAAAAACACACACACACAAATAAATCTTGATATTTTTATTTGACAAATGCCACAAAATTGTATAAGCTCCAAAAACGAAGGGACCATGTCATTTTGCTTGCTATGACAGCGCTAGAATCTGGCCCATGTAAGGCAATCATATACTTGTTGAATAATACATGTTTGAGAGAAAAATTACACTCTGAGACCAAAGGCATTTATTCTCAAACAATTTTTAAAACACAGCCCAACATATAAGTTAAAAACTTAATAATAATTATCTTTGTCCCATTAAGTATCTTTCTGGAATTCACAACCATTTATTTACATCTATCTTGTTCTAAGAGGAACCCATATTATGTTTTGCTTAACTTAGTGCTTTTTCTATTTCTTGGACTCTAAGACACTTTAGCTTCAATGTAACTATCTGCTTCTTTGTTAGTGTCTGCCCTCATAGCTCAGATGGAAAAGAATCTGCCTGCAATGCAGGAGACCTGGGTTCCATCCCTGGGTCAGGAAGATCTCTTGGAGGAGGCAATGGCTCCCAGTATTCTTGTCTGGAGAATTCCATGGACAGAGGAGCATGGCGGACTATAGTCCATGGTGTCTCAAAGAGTCAGATATGACTAACACTTTCACTTCTTTCTTAAGCACTTTCTTACTATTCTGTTCTTTCTGAAATATTTTCTTCTCCGACTTAAGGACTGTGGTAACTCAATGTAACTCAAGTAATAAAACTGTCTCCATTATAAGGTCCTAAAGTCTCCCTAATCCCCAAACATGCAAATAAATGGAACTACTGGTATCTACTGGTTTTAAGGATGCTGCTAAACACCCTACAATACAGAGGACACTTCCATACAGTAAAGAACTGTCTAGTCCAAAAATAGTGCCAAGGCTGGTTTGAAAGTCAACATTAAGGGAACTAGGTTCAATACGTCTGAATAGACAACAGAAGAGAAAAATCTGAGTCAGTGAAAGTGGTTCACTCCTGTCCGACTCTTTGTGACCCCACGGACTGTAGCCTGCCAGGCTCCTCTGTCCATGAAATTCTTCAGGCAAGAACACTGGAGTGGGTAGCTGTTCCCTTCTCCAGGGGATCTTCCAAATCCAGGGATGGAACCCAGGTCTCCCCCATTGCAGACAAATTCTTTACTGGTCTGAGCCACCACTAGAAGAGAAAAACTCAAAGAATGTCTTAATTATTCTCTAATTTACATTTATTTTTGTTTGTTTTAATTTCCGAATTTATTAAAATGATTAACCTCAATACTGCAAGTGCATGTACAAAATACTTGTAAAAAATGTTTTTTAATGAAACGTTAAAGAACTTACCTCAAATGCTGAAAAAGTCCTTTTTTTTTCATTCTTTCAGTACAAGGAATACATTGTATCTCAAAAGTATTACAACTCAGCAAAACAATTTAAAACAGTAATTTGAAAAATGATTGAAAATTGAATACTTTACATTTATTTCTACGATCATTTCCTAATTCTTACAATGTCACAATCTTTACCAATCATTGCATAAGCTCAGGCTAGAAGTTTTATTGATTGCAACCTCTTCCAAGCGGTCGGCATTGTGTGGACTTGGCCATTCCACACAGAGTCCTACAGCACAGGCAGGCCAACTTCGAGGCCCCTCGCTGTAAAAACGGAAGTCAGGTTTCGCTGGAAGGCGTCGGCCATGGCCGCCAAGCGCTTGTGCACACCACCTCCCGAGGCAGTGACTGCCGGGCATCACTGCTCCAGACTCACGGGAAGGTCGGCCCCCAAAGATGGGGCCTCAGTAAAGTTAAATGTCATAAATAAGTTACTAAAGTTAAGCTTAAAAAATGGAGAAAAGTGGGAAATGTATTGTTACTTTTTCCTTTAAGACTGAAATTCCTGAAGTGGCTATCGTTGGTATTCCAAAAGAATGGTTCAAGGTGTGGTCTCTGACCTTCTTCCAGACTGCAAACTAGGTAGGGTTCCCACCAATCAAGGTGACCCGCTGTGCTCCGGTGCTTCCTGGACGCAGGGTCTAAGCGTGACCTTGGCACGTGAACCCCTGACACCCACCACGGCCACCTAGAGACTTGGGAGGGCTGGGTGAGTCTGTAAAGTGCTCTGAGTGCACGAGGACAGACCTGCAGGGCCGCCTGACTTCGAGAGGTGAAGATTCTAGATGGAGTGAGCCAAGGGGGTGTGAGTGGGCGAGGAGGTAGGCCACCTGATCCCACGTTAATACCTGAGGGATGTAACTGCACCATGACAAACAGGGACGAGACGAGAGAAGACCACAGAAGTAATTCCTTCAAGGACTGAAGGAGGGGAAAATTTTAAATTCAGAGAACCTTTACGAATATTACCAATTTCTATTTGGAATCTACTAGCAACAGTTTTAAGGAACTTAATTTAAATTATGTCCCCAAGAATCGAGAAGCTGGCAGGAGCACTGAGGTTTTCCCATTGGACTGCTCATTACCTGCAGAGGCCTTTCAGTATCTCAAGATATGGGCTACTCTTCTAGACACTACATGAGTTCCCTAAATTGAGTTTACTCAGGAACACTGTATATCCGAAAGCACATGTACACATTTCCCAGAAATAAAGAGACCCACTGGTATCAAACACCTGCTACAGATTTATATTCTCAAATTCTTTGTCCAATGATTTGTAAAATAATCCAGAGAAATGGAAGGTTGGTATTGAACATAAAGTAGTAATCAAAAATTTGCTCATTAAGTTACTTAAAAATTAATTTCTCTTTTCAAAGTGCTTCAAAAACAAATTAAATCTGACTCCTCTTTTTTGTTTAACTGAAAATATAGTAAAAAAAAAAAATCTTTGATATTTTCAAACATAAACTAACATAAGCCAAGAACTCCCACTGATGCAGTGCTTAAAACTATATATTTATAATTTCCTATTTTATTGGCATGAATAGTTCTAAACTTAAAAACCTTCCTGGTAAGTTCTTTTAATTTCTTATGACAAAAATTTCTCACAACACAAATATTTACAACATATACACTGTTTTCAGTTCTTTACACTGAATTTCAAAGATGAACATTTTTATAGGTTACCACAGAACAAAAGCT
>SJYX01015615.1:565196-581045 GCA_006410675.1 Oreotragus oreotragus
TTCACTTTCATCAAGAGGCTTTTTAGTTCCTCTTCACTTTCTGCCATAAGGGTGGTGTCATCTGCATATCTGAGGTTATTGATATTTTTCCCGGCAATCTTGATTCCAGCTTGTGCTTCTTCCAGTCCAGCATTTCTCATGATGTACTCTGCATGTAAGTTAAATAAGCAGGGTGACAATATACAGCCTTGATGTACTCCTTTTCCTATTTGGAACCAGTCTGTTGTTCCATGTCTAATTCTAACTTTTGCTTCCTGACCTGCATATAGGTTTCTCAAGAGGCAGGTCAGGTGGTCTGGTATTCCCATCTCTTTCAGAATTTTCCACAGTTTTTTGTGATCCACACAGTCAAAGGCTTTGGCATAGTCAATAAAGCAGAAATAGATGTTTTTCTGGAACTCTCTTGCTTTTTCGATGATCCAGGGATGTTGGCAATTTGATATGTGGTTCCTCCACCTTTTCTAAAACCAGCTTGAACATCTGAAGTTCACGGTTCATGTATTGCTGAAGCCTGGCTTGGAGAATTTTGAGCGTTACTTAAGAACAACCACATGTATAAGATAAATAGCTACCCTGTTCGGGACTTAAACATAACTGATTTGACACGAGAATAATTATTTTACTGTATCTAAATGCTTCTTAGTCATTGTTGGGAAAAAAGGTCTCATCCTCTCATTAAAAGCTATTAGCATTCCCTGATTTTTATATCTGAGTCTGTTTTGCCCTCTCATAAAATATAGAATGATAATAGAGTTAAGATTCACACTGGAGTCTTAAATTTGACACCACACCAGCCATGTGATCTTGGACATATGATATAACCTCTCTGAGTCACTAATGCTTCTTCTCTAAGATTTGGAATGTCATCAACATTTTAAATGTTGAAGATTTAATTATTGTCTTCAACATTTAATAAAACAATACATTTTAGGTACAGAGTTAATTTGTACAGAATTTCTTAATGTGTTGAGTTCAGTTGCTAAGTTGTGTCCTACTCTTTGCGACTCCATGGACTGCAACATGCCAGGCTTCCCTGTTCTTCACCATCTCCCAGAGTTTGCTCAAACTCATGTCCATTGGGTCAATGATGTGATCCAGCATTAACTGAATTTCTTAATAAAATGCAACAAATCAATAAATAAACACTAAATATATCAGAAACTAGAAATATACAATTCAGTCATCTGGGCTAGATTTTACTCCTACCTGAATACACAGGCAAAAATCAGGAAACATTCTGACCGGGCTTTATTCATATTATTTCCCTTTATCTTTTACTAAGTTTGTAAGTTACTCTTATTAAGTTATAATAAGAAAATATTCATATAGCACAAATAATGTCTCATTTTAAGCAAACCTAACAGGTAAAATGACTTAAGTTCATATACAAATGAATATATGGGATAATAATATGCTTTAGGAAGAACGATAATTTTAAATAGAAGGTTTGCTGAGCATTTAAAACAAACATACAAAAACTCAAGGTGCAACTTTTATGAAAGACACCTGACTCAGAAGGCACATCTGACTCTTACATTAAAATAACTTATAGAAAGTAGACTATGAAGGCTTTATAGAAAACTGACAGCAAAAGAAAAATACTACCTCCAGAATGGAGGAAAGGGAATGGGATGGGTAAAAGACAGATAAGAATTTCAACTTCATCTGCCATGTTTTATTTCTTAAGACAGAAGGTGTGTGGTGCGTGTGGGCACTGTCATGTCTGACTCTGTGACCCCTGCAGCCCACCAGGCTTCTCTGTCCATGGGATTCTCCAGGCAAGAATACTGGAGTGGGGTGCCACTTCCTCCTCCAGGGGATCTTCCCAACCCAGAGATGGAATCCAGGCCTCCTGCATCTCCTGCACTGGCACATGGATTCTTTTATCACTTAGCCACCTGGAAACTCCAACAGAGAAGGTACATGAATATATATTACTCTAAGTTTTTGCAGCCCTGATATAATTTATCAATTGAAAAAAGTTTTATGGTTTCAAATAGTAAATGTGTTATAGATTCATCTCTACTGAACATTACTCTTAGCAGTACAGAAAATGTGAAGTTTACTGGAGTATCTCTGATTACCAAGGCTCTTATAATAGACACAGAAGTCACTGTTCTAATCAACTTTCACCATTTAAAAGAATAGACAACTATACCAATTCTGCTTAAAACTTTTCAATGGGTCTCTACTGCTTACAAATTCTAACTATTCTAGGATAAATTATTGACCTTCCCTGATCTGCCCCTGCCGATTAGCCAACCTCATTTCATACAACTCCATTATAATTAATATGCCACTTATAAGAAACAGCTAATCTATTAGTTATTTACAAATCTGAGCTTCTCCTTGTCTTTCTGAAATGCTTTTCCCCCAACTTTGTGGATCTGTCAAGTATTCTTCCAAACTAACCTAAGACATTTTCTTCCAACTTTATAACTAACTGAGTAACTAACCACATTAAACAGCAGTTTGTTCATGTGCAAAAGATCTGGCATACAAGAAACACTGTCCAAATGGTACCATAAAGACTTTTCTAATCTTAATTGTCAGAATTCACTGTTACTAGCACCACATTCTCCTAAGTATGTTCACATACTAACTTGAGACTTCTTTCTTCTTGATTGAGAATGGTTAGCAACTTGACAACACAGACAACATTACTGCCTTGTTATTAATCCTAGGATCTATCATAATGATTCACCAAATAAATGGTAGTTGAATTCACCTAAAATGCAGCTGACAGAGAATGTGACTAAAGGGAGAGAAGGACCACCTACACTGTGTAACATAAAGGTTTTTCAAGAAGTAGAGAGTTTTTAAATAATAAGAAAGATTACAAATGTAAAAATGAGTATTTGTAGCAAATACAGTGTTTTAGAGACGACTAAAACACATGACAAAGTCTTCATAGAGTCAATATTTTTGTTACACTCCTAATAAAAACACCTGCCTTAAGGTCATAGTTTAATGGGGAAGAAAAACAAAAAGTAGACAAGCTAAATAAACATTATATAGAATCCCTGAGATGGGCAAGAAAAAAGTGCTAAAGCCAAAGAGAACTTGAGAGAAATAAGATGGTAGAAGGCACTTTATCTTTAAACTTGGGGGGGTTAGGTGTTAATGGCATGGTGGTTAAAGAAAAAGATAAAAATGCTAATTTCTGAAGCAACAAATTCAAGATGAAAAAGGCTAAAAATGAAAAAGAAAACACTCTTACAAATTAAGGAAATAACTTTCAAGTATAAATTAAGTACAAGATAAGTAACTTGCAAAAGTAACCAGCTTTTAAGGCACAAGAAACTCAAAAGCAAAATATACTATAAACTCTGGCTTATTTCAATGACTTAACTCTACCTGAATTTAGTGACTTAATTATGTTAAAAAAAAAAAAAAAAGAAACAGTTTTCTAGAAGATAAGGGCAGTGGAGAGTCTATGTTCCTTGCAGTCTCAACTCACTTTTTATAGAACACATTATTTGTAAAATGACTGTCTTGGCTCCATTTGTCTTTGGCTATGTCCAAAACAACACCACTTTCAAAGAGTATATAATTTCATTCACCACAAAAAAAATTATCAAATGTGCCACAAACTTTAAGAAAATTTCCAAAGGTATTTTGCATGATACGTGTATGGCAGAAAAATTACAAAAGGGACAACATAGATGCCTGACAAATGAAAAAATTTCAGCACAACTTGATAATAATCAGTTTTAAGGTAAATCTATACATCAAACTTCCCTAGTGGCTCAGATGGTAAAGTGTGTGTCTGCGACTCAGGAGACCCAGGTTCGATCCCTGGGTTGGGAAGATCCCCTGGAGAAGGAAATGGCAGCCCACTCCAGTATTCTTGCCTGGAAAATCCCATGGATCGTGGAGCCTGGTAGGCTACCGTCCATGGGGTCGCAGAGAGTTGGACACGACTGAGTGACTTCACTTCACTTCACTTCATTCATCAAACTGGGCTTCCCTGGTGGCTCAGTAGTGAAGAATCTGCTTGCAATGCAGGACCTGCAGGAGACATGGGTTCAATCCCTGGGTCCAGAAGATCCCCTTGAGAAGGAAATGGCAACCCACTCTAGTACTCTTGCCTGGGAAATCCCATGGACAGAAGAGCCTGGCAGGTTACAGTCCATGGGATCACAAAAGAGTCGATCATGACTTAGCGACTAAACCACAGGTATGTTACTCAATTTCCATTAAATTTATGTTTACTTTTTAGCAATGAAAGGGTGAATGTATTGGAAAAACTCACTCTCTACAATTATTTACGTACTTAGTGGGTGCCAAGAAAGCAGGGAGAAAACTTATTTTTTCCTTTATGCATAGACACATACACAAACACTTTTTACTTGCTGGGAAAGATAGCATAAATGTTTATAAGACAGAGAGAGAGTGATTATCAATGCATACAAAATGGTTCCAAATCCAAACTTGCAAAGAATAAGAAACGTTTCCTGGAAAAAATGAAATATAATTAGCTAAAATGTAACAAAATAATCCAGGAGTAGAATCAAAATTAAAAATGTATAATGTTCAAGAATGTCAACCATACTGTTTATAATAATGTAAACTGGAAACAGTCCAAAATTCTTCAGTGATATTAATGATAGATGAATGTTATCACAGATTTACACATTAGAATATTACAGAGCAAAGAAAATGAATATATCTATAGGAGGCCACAAGAATGAATCTGACAACCAAAGTAAGCTAAAGAAGCTATACACAAAGAATAAATGCTATATAATTCCATCTAAGCAAGTGAAAGTGAGTCACTGAGTCATGTCCAACTTTTTGTGACCCACATGGACTATACAGTCAATGGAATTCTCCAGGCCAGAATACTGGAGTGGGTAGCCTTTCCTTTCTCCAGGGGATCTTCCCAACCCAGGGAATGAACCCAGGTCTCCCGCAATGCAGGCAGAGTTTCCCAAAATAGGCAAATATAATTTATGGCGTTAAGAAGTCAGAATACCAATCATGTTGGAGGGTGGTAGATTAATGATTGGGAGGGATTATCAGGTGACTTTGGGGTGTTTATTTCTTAATCTGGTGGTGGTTACAACAGTACATTCACTTTGTTCATTGAACTGTAAATTCATATACTTTTCTCTATATAGTTATACTTCCAAAATTTTACAAAAAGAAAAAATAGCAGTTATTGGTAATCCAGGAGGAAAAATGCTAAAGCCTGAAGGCACAGTGCTTGATCCAAAAAGGGTTCAACATCACCCTTCTGTAAAATTCTAAGTATGAAACTTATACTCAGGAATACTGTAGGATTAAAGGACAGAATATGTGTAAAGCATGTATCTGGCACAAATATTTACGGATGTTTAATAAATGTTAACTATTACTATACTATTGTAACTGTGCTACTGATGCAGTTCTTTGACTGCAGTGATAAAGGTGTAATGACAAAAAGGCTAAAGAAACGAGATAGCAGGTTATGACAGGGTTTTCTAAAATGTTTTACTTTATCCTAAGGTGGTGGGGAACCAATGAGGAATTTTACACAGAGGGTAAAATGATCACATTTGAGTTTAGGAAAACTGTCTAAGGAAAGAAGATGTGAAGCTTAAAACAGGACGTTAAGAAAAGGCTATCAACAAATCATACAGAGAGGTCCAGCAAACAGAAAGGAAGAAAAAAGCACTGACTTGACCAACCTAGATGACATATTGAATAGCAGAGACATTACTTTGCCAACAAATGTCCGTCTAGTCAAGGCTATGGTTTTTCCAGTAGTCATGTATGGATGTGAGAGTTGGACTGTGAAGAAAGCTGAGTGCCAAAGAATTGATGCTTTTGAACTGTGGTGTTGGAGAAGACTCTTGAGAATTCCCTTGACTGCAAGGAGATCCAACCAGTCCATTCTAAAGGAGATCAGTCCTGGGTATCTTTGGAAGGAACGATCCTGAAACTGAAACTCCAATACTTTGGCCACCTGATGCGAAGAGTTGAGTCATTGGAAAAGACTCTGACGCTGAGGAGGGATTGGGGGCAGGAGAAGGGGACGACAGAGGATGAGACGGCTGGATGGCATCACTGACTTGATGGTCGTGAGTTTGAGTGAACTCCAGGAGTTGGTGATGGACAGGGAGGCCTGACGTGCTGCGATTCATGTGGTCACAAAGAGTTGGAGACGACTGAGCAACTGAACTGACTGACTGAAAATCAATACATGAGCTATTTTGAAAAGAATAGCTTTTAACTTTATAAAGATTACTAAGTGACACTTAGAATAAAAGATACCCTAAATTCATAATTTACTACAAAAATCTCAATTTAATATTTTTCATACAATTCTAACTTTAAGCACGGGGCTTCCCTGGTGACTCAGTGATAAAGAATCTGTCTGACAGCGCAGGAGAGGAGGAGACCCCTGCGGATTCCATCCCTGGGTCAGGGAGATCCCCTGGAGTAGGAAATGGCAACCTGCTCCAGTATTCTTGCCTGGAAGATTCCATGACAGAGGATCCTGGAGGGCTACTGTCTACAGGGTCACAAAAGGTCAGACACAACTGAGCAACTGCACGCACACAGTGCAGCTTCAAGCAGACAAATGTCAACAGGACATTCTCAACTATTCATTAAAATTAAACTAAAAATAATTTTTTTAAGTCTCCTGGAATCTTCACAATTGTTATTACTAATGACAAATCATACATATATGTGGATAGATACTTATACATCTATGCCTCTGTAGCTCCCTGGTGGTTCAGACGGTAAAGAATTTTTCTGCAATGCAGGGAACCTGGGGTTGATCCCTGGGTCGGGAAAATTCCCTGGAGGAAGAAATGGCAACCCAGTCCAGTATTCTTGCCTGGAGAATTTCATGGACAGAGGAGCCTGGCGGGCTAAAGTCAATGGGGTAGCAAAGAACAGGACATGACTGAGCAACTAACACTTCATGCCTCTATATATCCCTACTTATACGTATCTCCTAAAATTCAGATTTTCCAAGTCATAAATTAATTTGATATGGATCTGAATAAACACTTGAGACCAAATTTTAAGTATCAAATTATCATGTGTTAACAAATTTTCAACACTAATGTAAAAACACCTTTAGTAAGTTATTGTTATTTCAGCAACAACCAAATAAGATGAATGCTCTCAGATTCTTTGACAAATTAGCTATATCTCTGTTAATTCAGTGGTTCTATAAGATGAAAAACAATGAACTGCTCTTCAACATATGCAATATATCTGTTAATAAGCAGAACTTTCTTTGATTTGCTTGATGAATATAAAATGTCAGATAGGTCCAAGACATAAGCAGCAATGCTTTATGGTTTTACAGTCATTTAAAAGTAAACAAAAAGATAGGAGGGGATGGAAGAGGGAAAGGAGAGGAGATGAGAGGGAAGAGAAGAAATGAGTAAATTTCCAGGATCTAGAACTCACCTTTTCTGGCTCATAACAAAATCAAAAGGAATCAAATATAGTTTATATTAAGCCTAAAAGCAAGCAGTAAGATATCATAAATGTCATGACATTTTTCACAACTCTGGCATTTAAATCCACAAGTACCACAAAAAATGTATAATCTGGCTTTGTTCACATTAGAACATGGAATGGACTGATTGCTGCATTCACATAATCAACATACAAAATGTTTTGTCCTAATGAAAATTTTAACAATACTATTGTTAAAGCTGGGTCACAGAAATATGGGGATTCATTATGCTTTCTTTTCTATATATTTTAAATTTCCCATAATGATTCTTATCAATTATACCGAAGATTTCAAATATTCTCCTAGGAAGGCTACTTTTATTTCTCCCAAGAAAGAGTAATCAGTGTTTGCAGAGGTTTGGTATAATAGAGATCTGCAACAGTGCTGCTGTGCTGTGCTTAGTCACTCAGTCATGTTCAATTCTCTTCAACCCCATGGACTGTAGCCCACCAGGCTCCTCTGTCCACGGGGATTCTCCAGGCAAGAATACTACAGTGGGTTGCCATGCTTTCCTCCAGGGGATCTTCCCAACCCAGGGATCGAACCCAGGTCTCCCACACTGCAGAAGGATTCTTCACCATCTGAGCCACCAGGGAAGCTCAAGAATATGGAGTGGGTGGCCCATCCCTTCTCCGGGGATCTTCCCAATCCAGGAATTGAACTGGGGTCTCCTGCATTGCTGGCGGATTCTTTACCAGCTGAGCTACCAGGGAAGCCCGGATGGAATGTGGAAAAGTGGCATTCCTGTGAACTTCACCATTTAAAAGCTAACTAACAAAAATGTCAATTAACACTCAATTAAACATCAGAATACAGACTAAATCCTTGGGGAGAAAAACATTCACAATCCAGCTTCAAGGCAATTTTTTATGCTCTCATGGTTTCTGCCAAACTGGAACTTTGGGACATGCTATAATTTTCACAAAAAAAAAAAAAAAAAACCCACAATATAGGACTTCCCTGATGGTCCAGTGGCCAACACTCTGTGGTCCCAATGTAGGGGGACCAGGTTCGATTCCTGGTCAAGGAGCTGGATCCCACATGCTGCAACTAAAAGTTTCCATGTTGCAACTAAAGATACCACATACTATAACTAAGAGCTGGAACAAACAAATAAATAAATATTTTTTAAAAAAAACAAAACAGAACATATCAAACTTCCACAAAAGCAAACCTTTTGCTTTTGCCTCTGACGCAAAAGGAAAGCATCATTGGGTTGAAAATAGAGCAAATATTTCATCAGATTGTTGTTTGTAGGGTAGAAGGTTAAACTAAAAAGAATCAGAACAGAAGAGGGGAAACTAAGACTTTGTGCAGTAGTCCAGGCAAACAAAAAAAGGATGACTTAGACTGGAATGGAAACAGAGGGAAAAGAATGGACTTAAGATGTATTTGGAAGCATAATAAATAATTACTGGATACAGGAGTGGAGATGCAGAGTAGGTGAAAGATGACTTTCTGACTTGTGAAACTAGGTATAATCAGAAAAAAAGAAAAAACAAAGGAACAGCTTTGGTATTTGGTAGAGGGAGATCAATAGCTCAGTTTTAGACTATGTCTTATTTATGATACCTGAAAGACATACAAGTGGAGAAAGAAATCAAATATTGAGACAGGCGAGTAACTGGGAAGAGAGAAAGTGAGAATCACAAGAAAATGTTTAGGATTTTGTTTAAAGAAGTAATCATTATATATTTCAGCTATGGAAGTCTAAAACCTACAGTGAACCATGTTACATTTACTCTGTTATATTTGACACAATTGGTGAAAACTGACTTGAGGTAGTCTTTCCAAATTACTTGTACTTATTATAAAGATAAGTGCCTAACAACAACAACAAAAAAAAAACATAAAATTAGTAAGTCTATCTGGGTTAAGTCTATTCCTTATTTTCCTGACACATAATAAGGGATAAAGTTGCAGGGGGTGAGGGGGGGACAAAACACCACACTCAATAATAATCAAGGTCCAAAGCCACCCCTGGACCTACAAATGTTAAGAACACAAGAATGCAGAGGTGCCACATGATTCCTGCAGCAAAAGTTCTGAGTTAAGAAAGATCAGAATTTATACTCTATTATATTCCACTGTATGACTGGTTGGTTTCCTTAGAGTTCTTGTTGTAAATACTTTTGCAACTACTGGCTTAAGGCAAACTAGCACATCCTAATGGTTGATCCTAGAAACTGATGACACCTATATACTGACTCTACTATCACAAATATGAAAACTGCTCTATGTTTCATCTGGATAATGGTCTCATGATCCAATTAAACCTCTTAACACAAAAATGATTCCTTAATCCTCCTCCTTTTTCTATATGCCCACAGCTCATCTATGACTCGGGGAAGGCAATGGCACCCCACCTCAGTACTCTTGCCTGGAAAATCCAATGGACGGAGTAGCCTCGTGGGCTGCAGTCCATGGGGTCGCTAACAGTCGGACAGACTGAGCGACTTCACTTTCACTTTTCTCTTTCGTGCATTGGAGAAGGAAATGGCAACCCACTCCAGTATTCTTGCCTGGAGAATCCCAGGGATGGGGGAGCCTGGTGGGCTGCCGTCTATGGGGTCACACAGAGTTGGACACAACTGAAGTGACTTAGCAGCAGCAGCATCTATGACTAAAATCTACTGATTTTAATGCTTCCTATCTTTTGAATTCTTCTTCCTTCTCCATTTCTACCACTAATCTTATTTCAGTTCAGTTCAGTTGCTCAGTCGTGTCCGACTCTTTGTGACCCCATGAATCGCAGCACGCTAGGCTTCCCTATCCATCACCATCTCCCGGAGTTCATCTAGACTTACATCCATCGAGTCCGTGATGCCATCCAGCCATCTCATCCTCGGTCGTCCCCTTCTCCTCCTGCCCCCAATCACTCCCAGCATCAGTCTTTTCCAATGAGTCAACTCTTTGCATGAGGTGGCCAAAGTACTGGAGTTTCAGCTTTAGCATCATTCCTTCCAAAGAAATCCCAGGGTTGATCTCCTTCAGAATGGACTGGTTGGATCTCCCTGCAGTCCAAGGGACTCTCAGGAGNCCCAGCATCAGTCTTTTCCAATGAGTCAACTCTTTGCATGAGGTGGCCAAAGTACTGGAGTTTCAGCTTTAGCATCATTCCTTCCAAAGAAATCCCAGGGTTGATCTCCTTCAGAATGGACTGGTTGGATCTCCCTGCAGTCCAAGGGACTCTCAGGAGTCTTCTCCAACACCACAGTTCAAAAGCATCAATTCTTTGGCGCTCAGCTTTCTTCACAGTCCAACTTTCACAGCCATACATGACCACAGGAAAAACCATAGCCTTGACTAGGCGGACCTTAGTCGGCAAAGTAATGTCTCTGCTTTTGAATATACTATCCAGGTTGGTCATAATTTTCCTTCCAAGGAGTAAGCGTCTTTTAATTTCATGGCTGCAGTCACCATCTGCAGTGATTCTGGAGCCCAAAAAAATAAAGTCTGACACTGTTTCCACTGTTTCCCCATCTATTTCCCATGAAGTGACGGGACCGGCTGCCATGATCTTTGTTTTCTCATAATTTCTTGGTTTTGCTATCCTGACATTCCTCTGATTGATCTTCTACTGGCAGCTGTGCTGTGCTGAGTTGCTCAGTTGTGTCTAACTCTTTGTGACCCCATGGACTGTAGCCCACCAGGCTCCTCTGTCCATGGGATTCTCCAGGCAAGAATACTACAGTAGGTTGCCATGCCCTCCTCCAGGGGATCTTCCCAACCCAGGGATCAAACCCAGGTCTCCCTCATCGCAGGCAGATTCTTTATCATCTGAGCCATCAAAAACACAAATTAGACTACATCACTCCCATGCTTTAAAATCTTGCAATGGTTTTCTACTACCTATGAGTTACTTAACTTCTTTATCTGTAAAGTGGGGATAATAAATATAGTTCCTACTTAGGTTGCAAAAATCAAATGAATTGTAGTGTAATTAAGCATTTAATGCCTAATGAACAGTAAAATAATATAATTTAAAATAACAATAATTACTGTCATATACTGCTTAGGTATTTCTCCATGATTTAGTTTCTAGTTACCTTTTCAAGTCCCACAATCATTCCTGGACACATACAAAGAAATTTAATTACTCTTCTCCTCTATACCACAACTTTAATATTGTATAAGCTTCTATTATAGTATTTACCATTCTTTAGAGTAAAAGAGACTTGTTTTCACTGCAAGACTATGTGAAGACAATCTAACATATCTGAGTCATTGAGCACAATGTCAGGCCCATAAATATTTACTGAAAAAAGTTATGAAGAGAAAAGGAATGTATGAAAAGATTACAGCATATGGCTATGCTTCCTTCAACACTGAAAATCTAATTACTCTTGATAAAAAATAAAAGAACAATTTTAGAACAGATTTAAAGAATGAGAGAGTCAGCAAAAACTCACTCTGTGAAAGAAGATGAAAGCACCTGAGGGTTCTGACTGAGGAGAAGAAAGGTTAGTTCAGTAAGATAAGTCAAGTAAGCAAGCTAATCTGTAGTCATAGGGAAATATATAACTTATAAGTTATATCTATGCTAGAAATGTTAAATAAGAGGGAAAGGAAAACACAGGTAAAGACCAGACTGATGCCATACTATGAGTGTGTTAAAAAAAAAAAAAAACACCAAACATATATTTTACCAGGGCATGACTTTCCTATACTCTAAACAGGTATAGGGGAACATAAGTAAAGTTAAAATGAAACAATAAATTGTCATCAGCTATTTCTATTTGATCATTTGCCATTCTTGGGAAAAGTTCAAAAGAGATGGAAAGGGGATGGCCATCATTCTTGGAATTGGGATAGAGGGTTAACTGTTTAACATCAAGACTAAAACTTATATATTGACAATCTATGCTAGGGAAAACTCTTGCCCCACTAACTCCATGCTCTTGTCTCCCCTAGTCCCAATGTTAAAGCCAAGAAAGAAATTTGGGGATATTAAAACTAACCCATCCTAAGGGAACCCTTAACTTTGATATGTACATTCAAATACAGAAGCTCCTGGTTCTCTCTTATTCCAAAGCTAAGAACAAAGGGACAAGAATGTCTAAACACAGAATATTTCTCCCTACTTCTGAATTTGAAGTTTTGAAATAACACAGTTCTAGTACTTATGTTTTAAATGCATCACGAAGCAGGAAGGATTAGATTTGCTAATTCTATCTTCATTATTTTCTAGATGAAAAGTCTTAGACAAGTTTCAAACACTAAAAGTGACTTATTTAAGAGAATGTAGTATTTAGATGAATGGCATTGCTTTTAAGTGTTTATTTTTATTTGGAACAATTAAATGTTTGAAGTATGGTAAAAACTGTTACTTTTCCAACTATTTGAGAGTAAATGGCCCACATGATAACCCATCACTCTTGAATTCTTTAATAACTATTTCCTAGGAAGGCATTCTCTTACAAATATAGCCATTTGTTATAAAATCAGGAAATTAACAATGAAGCATCATGCTCATTGCTACTGAGGTGTCACTGCTCCTAGGCCCCTTCTCAGGGAACAATTTAGGGCATAAGTATGTATTTCTATATCTATATATAATAAAAACCATGAATTCACACCAACATCTCTTTTCCAATTCAACAATATGGAAAGCATTCTAGTATTTTCCAACTTCCATAACAGTAACTCTGTTCTCAGACGCTGATATGCCTGGCTCCCATTATCCTTAATGTTACTTTCTGGACCAGTCTCCCTGTGTTACCAGTCTCCCATTGTGGCTGCTTCTCTATCCCCACGTAGATGCTCTCTTCACCCCTTTTTGCCACAACACCTGCACGCCTCCTCCATGAGTAAAACCCCTCCACCTTGCTCTGGCTGCTATTCCTCGTGCCTGGCACTCCTAAAAGAATATGCTCATCTTGCTTAGCAACTAACATCCCATACACAGCTAACCCTCCACGAGGATGTCTTCCTCTCCCTACCCTCAGGCTCTGATCTTGCACTGGGATGCCTGCAAACACAGACTCCCATCTCACCCAACTTGAGGCACAATACACCCATACTAGGCTACCCTCCTACACAGATGCCTGTCTGCTGCCCCCACTGGGCCCCATCACCTCCAAGCAGATGCCCTCCTCATCTTCTTACCCTGTACCAGGCTACTCTCCTTCACAAATACCAATTTGACTCTGCTTGGCTCCAAAACCTTATACTGGTGTGCCCTCCTATGCAGATTGCCCCTCATGCCTCCAGTTCCATTATCGCACAAGGGGACCCTTCTTATCCCTGGCAGGCTCTGGCATCCCACCTTTCAAGAGGACATGCCCCTGCTCCTGTCACAGACATATCTTAACCAGAGTGGACACCTACCTTTGTTTGGTTCCACCTGATGGTTTCAGTACTAAAATGTTCAGAAAAGGAAGAAGAAGGGAAAAAGGAAGAATAACTGATGACATTTTAAAAACAAAAAGTGATACCAGTAAATAAACTGCATAAGCACCCATAATTCAAGCTAAATAAAAGGATAATCTATTTGTCAAAGTATCCACATTTTCTTAACGAAACAATGGTCTATTCCTTTACATTAATTCCTTCTATATTTGAAAAGTCAACTGAAAATTGATAAATAAGACAGTATTATCTTTTTCTAGACAAATATGCATTCTATTTAAATATCTTACAAAAGCTTGTAACAAAAGCTAGTTCATTAAAAAAAAACTCTACCAACTTTATAAATATTAAAAAATATATTTTTTGAATATATAAGTTTGACGTGTTTTCAGTATAATGACAATTGGACTGTTTTCAGTACACTTATGCCCAGATACAACTCTGCAAAAACCAGCCTCGATAGTTACAGGAGTAATATCCTTTCCTTGCTCCCTGCTTCTATGAGGAAGGATGTGTCATCTGCACAATCTCAGACTTTCTTTACTCCTAGGGAAATAAAGTGGCTAATCTCATTGGTGACTTTGTAAAGAATAACTGAGTAGACCCTTGGATGTAGCTATTGAGAGAAAATACCTGCAAAGAGCTCATATTCTATCTGCATCCCTGGTATGCCTAGGACTCGGTAGATAAATAGGCATATTTATGTGTTTGCTGCTCAGTTGTGTCCGACTCTTTGCAAACCTGTGGTCTGTCCATGGAATTCTCCAGGCAAGAATACTGGAGTGGGTTGCCACTCCCTTCTCTAAGGGATCTTCCTGACCCAGGAATCAAACGAGGGTCGCCTGCACTGCAGGCAGATTCTTAGTCATCTGAATTACAAGGAAAGCCCTATGCCAGAACCCAAATTTTCCCACCAAGTTATCTCTCTCATCTGCCTTCTATCATTAATAAGAGTGAAATTCTGCTTCCATCTTTCTCCTTAATTTTCAAGTTGTTAAGAACCCAGGCCAAAAAAAAAGTTTGCTATTTGAGAGTATTTCAGCAATCCAATATCTTCAATGGAAATTGCTCATTTTCCCAGCTTTGACTTAAATGGGCTGCTTCGATTTGAGCTTCTTAAAACTATTACAAACAAAAAACCCTCAAACCTGAACCAACAGATGTCCAAAGTGAAAATAAGTTGATTTATATGATCATGCTTATTACTCATTTAAAAAAAAAAAAAAACCTCAAATGCTCATAATTTCCTCCTTATAGACACCATAATTTATACTTTCAATCCTATTTCCAATTTCCATCCTGTACTCCAATGATACTAGAGTGCTTAATATTTTCAGAATATACAATGTTTAGATATTTATATCTTTGCTTACACTATCCCTCAACCTGTTCCTTCCACCCAACTTTCCAACTGGATCATCTAACTTAAGGATCAGCAAACTATAGCCAATATGTCAAATCTGCCTACTTTTCTAAATAATTTTATTTTTGGACCACACCATGCTCATTTATTTACACATTGCTTTTGCACTAGAAGAGATATCCACGTCCAAGGTAAGAGAAACCCCAGTAAGACAGTAGGCGCTGAGAGGGCATCAGAGGGCAGACAGACTGAAACCACAATCACAGAAAACTAACCAATCTAATCACATGGACCACAGCCTTGTCTAACTCAATGAAACTAAGCCATGCTGTGTAGGGCCACCCAAGATGGATGGGTCATGGTGGAGAGTTCTGACAAAATGTGGTCCACTGAAGAAGGGAATGGCAAACCACTTAAGTATTCTTGCCTTGAGAACCCCATGAACAGTACGAAAAGGCAAAAAGATAGGACACTGAAAGATGAACTCCCCAGGTCAGTAAGTCCCCAATATGCTACTGGAGATCAGTGGAGAAATAAAAATGAAGAGACAGAGCCAATGCAAAAATACCACCCAGTTGTGGATGTGACTAGTGATAAAAGCAAGTTCTGATGTTGTAAAGCACAATACTGCATAGGAACCTGGAATGTTAGCCCATTGAATCAAGGCAAA
>SJYX01015615.1:583584-601497 GCA_006410675.1 Oreotragus oreotragus
GATGGTGACTGCAGCCATTAAATTAAAAGATGCCTGCTCCTTGGAAGGAAAGTTATGACCAACCTAGACAGCATATTAAAAAGCAGAGACATTACTTTATCAACAAAGCTCTGTCTCGTCAAGGTTATCGTTTTTCCAGTAGTCATGTATGAATGTGAGAGTTGGACTATAAGCTTTTGAACTGTGGTATTGGAGAAGACTTTTGAGAGTCCCTTGGACTGCAAGGAGATCCAACCAGTCCATCCTAAAGGAGATCAGTCCTGATGTTCATTCGAAGGACTGATGTTGGAGCTGAAATGCCAATACTTTGGCCACCTGATATGAGCAGCTGACTCACTTGAAAAGACCCTGATTCTGGGAAAGATTGAAGGCAGGAGGAGAAGGGGACAACAGAGGATGAGATGGTTGGATGGCATCACCAACTCAATGGACATGAGTTTGAGTAAACTCCAGGAGTTGGTGATGGACAGGGAGGCCTGGAGTGCTGCAGTCCATGGGGTCGCAAAGAGTCAGATTTGACTGAGCGACTGAATTGAACTGAACTTTTCACTAGAACAGAAGAGTTTAGTTGCAATAAAGACCATATGGCCCACCAGGCCTAAAATGTTTACATCTAGCCCTTTACAAAGAAAGTCTGCAACCCCTACTTTCACTCAATCCTTTTAAGTCTAGTCATTTCAGATTCCTCAAATAATTGCTCTCTCTACTCTATGCCAACTTTAATACTTTACATCCCTCATAACTGTGAATCTTTAAAAGCAAATAATTCCTAGTGTAGTAATTAGTCTTTTTATCCAACTCAAAATTCCCACCTCTCCCAATACTCCAGGGGAAGCATTCTTGAAGGAGCTTTTGCCCTTTTTTCTACACTTTATTCATCCTACCAAAGGAAAGAAGAATGACTAGTATTGGCAGCATCCAGATAATTGTTCCTAGCAGAATGGATTAATGTTTTAAAGGTCATTTTTCATGCATGTCCAAGCCTACCACTCATCCTGCCTAGATGGTCCAATGTATCAATAACAAACCACAGGTAATAGGTAGTAAAGCTTCCTTATTTATTAGAAGAGGCCTGCAGCTCCAGCTGCTTTGTCTCTGATAGGCTGGCAAGTTCAATTCAGAGTAATACTGTCTTTATTTTGGCCTCAGTTACAAGCCAGGTTCTTTAATACAACCTTACCATCTGAAAAGCTAACATTTTGATTCCTAATTCTTCAGTCTATTTCCAATTCAGAACCTAGTTTAGGAAGAATCATAGAATTACACTCCAATTAACCGACACACAACAGGACTCAAGATATTCAATGACTGACAAGAGTAAATTAACTGGGGAAAAAAATATTTCTTTTAAAATGTGTAACACACTAATACTACATATATTAAATTGATGAACTTATTTAGGAAAATATGTTTTGAAGGAAAAATGAGAGTTCACATTCAATGATTCAAACCAAGTCTATTTATTTAATTATCTCTCAATATTTTGTAGCTATCAAGTCTCAGCTTAATTAACATATAAAGCAATCATGGATATTATCAACTCAGAAAAGTATTCTCCATCTTATTATCTATCTATGAAACAAACATCCCTTAAGCCCAGTTCAGATCAGTAGCTCAGTAGTGTCTGTGACTCTTTGCAACCCCATGGAATGCAACACACGTTTCCCTGTCCATCAGCAACTCCCTTCCAATTACTGCTCCATTCACATGTTCTCCCTCAAAATGTACCTTCTCAAATGTTTTCTCCTCTTACATACATCTTAAATACATTCTAATCTATTACAATACAGCTTCCATTCCCACCACTCTGCTTAAATTTATCCAGTTAAGGTCACCAAGAACTTCCATGCTGCCAAAAACAACATACACTTGCCTGCTTAATGGTACTTGACATCTCATCAATATATAACAATCTCTCCTTATCATAACATTCTTCTCTCCTCTTAGATTTGGTAATACCATCTCTCCTGGTTTTTGTACTCAGCCAACAGTTTTACTTTACAGTATAAAAGTCCAGTGGTCTTACTTTGAGACTCCTCTTCCTCTATCCAAAGAGTGTTAAGATTCCTTAAGATGTGGTACCAAGTACTCTACTCCCCTCTAGTAATACTATCTCTTGCCCTTAGGTGGTCTCATTCATTTCCACAGATTTACATGTCACCTTTATGCTGATAATTCCTTAATTTATATCAATTAGTCCAGAAACCACTACTACATAAGTATTACAGCAGTAATAGTAATTACTTTTCATAAAAACCAAAAAGAAAGAAAGGACAGATACTATCCTAGTTTCACAGATTTCTATCTGTGAAAAGTAAAATGACTTGTGCCTAAGGTTGTGCAGTCACTCAGTGGCGTCCAACTCTTTGCGACGCCATGATTGCAGTACGCCAGGATTCCCTGTCCTTCACTATCTCTCGGACTTTGCTCAAACTCATGTCCATTTTAGTCGATGATGCCATCCAACCATCTCATCCTCTGTTGCCCTCTTCTTCTCCTGCCCTCAATCTTCCTCAATGAATTGGCTCTTCCCATTAGCTGGCCAAAATATTGGAGCTTTAGCTACAGTTTAGTCTCTCAGTCATGGCCAACTCTCTGCAACCCCATGAACTGCAGCACGCCAGACTTCCCTGTCCATCACCAACTCCCGGAGTTTACCCAAACATGTCCACTGAGTCAGTGATGCCATCCAATCATCTCATCTTCTATCGTCCCCTTCTCCTCCTTGCCCTCATTCTTTCCCAGCATCAGGGTCTTTTCAAATGAGTCAGCTCTTTGCATCAGGTGGCCAAAGTATTGGTGTTTTAGCTTCAACATTAGTCCTTTGAATGAACACTCAGGACTGATCTCCTTGCAGTCCAAGGGACTCTCAAGAGTATTCTCCAACACCACAGTAGAAGTGTCAATTCTTCAGTGCTCAGCTGTCTTTACAGCCCAACTCTCACATTCATACATGACTACTGGAAAAACCATAGCCTTGACTAGACGGACCTTTGCTGACAAAGTAATGTCTCTGCTTTTTACAATGCTGTCTAGGTTGGTCATAACTTTCCTTCCAAGGAGCAAGTGTCTTTTAATTTCATGGCTGCAGTCACCATCTGCAGTGATTTTGGAGCCCTGAAAAATAAAGTCAGCCACTGTTTCCCCATCTATCTCCCATGAAATGATGGGACCAGATGCCATGATCTTAGTTTTCTGAATGTTGAGCTTTAAGCCAACTTTTCACTCTCCTCTTTCACTTTCATCAAGAGGCTCTTTAGTTCCTCTTCACTTTCTGCCATAAGGTTGGTGTCATCTGCATATCTGAGGTTACTGATATTTCTCCAGGCATCTTGATTCCAGCTTGTGCTTTATTTAACCCAGCGTTTCTCATGATGCATTCTGCATCTAAGTTAAATAAGCAGGGTGACAATATACAGCCTTGACAGACTCCTTTTCCTATCTGGAATCAGTGGTAGAGGCTAAAAAGAAACTGTGTTTTTTCAATTCTTAATCCTTTTTACCATTTGTAGACTTAGCCCTTTGTCCCTAAACTGTTTTCCTAGTTTACTATTTAAATATGAAGACTACTGGACAAAGTTATTTTCCTACATACACACCTTACATACAGCCATCAGAAATGAACTAGTCAGTTTGAAATTAACAGAGAAAGGTCTCAAACCTGTTTTTCAATAAATGCTTTAGAAAAGACTCTAGGATACAACTGAATTTTAAAGGTGACTGAGGATGCAGGGTGGCTGTTGTGATTAATAATATACTCAAGAATTTGGGGCAATGTATACAAACCAGAAGTAAAAAAATCGATGAAAGTGGCTGGGCTGTGTAAAGAAGAAGTGAGCCAAACAGGAAAGAAGTCTGATGGACTATGATCAACTAACTTGTATTTGATGAAAAAAGACACATAGGAGATACCACTGCTTTGTAAACTACAAAAATCAAAGTAGTTATTCTAAATAATGATTTAAAATAGGCTGTAAGCTAAGGTGAAGGACAGTAAATCAGCTATGCAGCTACTGGCATAAACTAGACTCATCTGAACCTGCCCAAGTATTTGACTTCATCAGAAAAAACAAAATCCAAAAGGATATTGTAAAGAAAATAGCAATAACTTAGTAATAGATTAAGGTAAAGAACAAAGAAAAACAAAGAAGCAAATATAAGTAAGCAAACAGGATTGTTGCCAATGAGTAGGAAAACTATATGAAAGGCAAGAAGGTGCAGAAAAGTAAGTTGTAAGTTGTTTTCTAGAAAACAAGAAGTCTCAAAACAAATTTTTATTTAGCTTTAATTAAGAGCAAAGCAGCATTCTTCAAATACAAATATGGCATTATTTTGTTACCTTAATCAGTTTCCTAATGGCAGTAGTAGGTTGGTCTGGGCCTATTCACATTGTCTTTCCTATATTCTGTGGTGAATAAAACACACACACACACACACACACACACACACACACAAAGAAGGAATATTACCCAAAGGAAAAAGGAACTCTAAATCTCAATAACATATATTATAATTGGAAAAACTGGAATAACCAAAAAGAAAGAAAAAATTGTATATTCAAAAATCTACATGCCTTTGTTGCTCCTGCCAAGACTGCACTGTGGTAGAAAAAATAAAGACCAGGATTGAAAGACAAGTCAGAGGAGCATGGAGAATACATAATAGCTACTTATGGTGACATAACAGGAACTTACCACAGTACCCAGCCAAACAGGGAGCGAGGTACACACATGTAGCCAGCTAAGGGAAGTAGCATGGGCAGGAAGAGACAGCAAGCCCACAGAGAAAGGAGGACATGTACGGCATGCTCACACTGGCACACAGCCTGTTTCTAACATTTGCAAACACAGAAAATTCATATATTGTTTGAACGCAAGGATGGCAGAACTTCCAGGCATACAATAATTGAAGAGTATACAGAATTTCAAATTTTACATGCAAAATTCACATTAAGCCTATTTTACAGAGAAATTTGGATATGTATCTTTAATGGCACCCCACCCCAGTACTCTTGCCTGGAAAATCCAATGGACGGAGGAGCCTGGTGGGCTGCAGTCCATGGGGTCGCTAACAGTCGGACAGACTGAGCGACTTCACTTTCACTTTTCTCTTTCATGCATTAGAGAAGGAAATGGCAACCCACTCCAGTATTCTTGCCTGGAGAATCCCAGGGACGGGGGAGCCTGGTGGGCTGCCGTCTATGGGGTCACACAGAGTCGGACACGACTGAAGTGACTTAGCAGTAGCAGCAGCACTCATGCTCATCACAGATTCCACTTGCCTGATACATATTAGATAGTGGTATAATTCACATCTTTTTTAATGAGTAAAATAAATGTTATTTGAAACAACAGTTTTAGGGTCTAAGTTTTTGGGTAGTTGACCCATTCGTACCAGTTCTCATCAAATCTAGATTTCTACATAAATCTTCTCTTCTGGGGTTTACACGGCAATAGTGACAAGATGAAGCAGAAGTTAGTGGAAAAATAGAGTAGGAGACAAGAAGCGTCCAGAAAGAAGTGTCAAGCTGATTACGCAGAACTATATTTCCCTGGATTATCCCATCTTTAAGTGTTACAGCTCTATGAAGTGCTCCTGTAACTTCTTCAGAGGTTAAAAGTAGAGGAAGATAATATCTTCTGACCCTGATTAAGGTTGGGAGCAGGTAGTTTGGAAGAAAGTTTACTCTGCAAACACTTGCTGAGTGCAGAGCTCAAAGACAGTGACATGGCTAACAGGAAGAGTACAGAGAGTAGGTATCAACAAAGAGTAAGTTCAACATGATCTAGTACAATACAGGCTTTTAAAAATGAATTTAAACTAATTTTTTGTATTCAGTTACTATGAAGCCAAAATATCCCTTAGAATGTAGAATGCTCTCCTTACATATAAAGAGCAAAGACCAAGCCAAGTGACTATACGTGATTCTTAAACTCCATGACTATGGCTCAAGAATATCCTGGAATATAGATCTTTTAAGCCCTTGCTATCTTCTTCTTTAACATGACTCGGGATCTTTTCATTGTTCATTGGCATTCCTGCCAGAAAGAATCTATTAGTAAAAACATAAAGCTCAAAGCTGCTAATAACCTGTATAATTCAATAACAATAACAGGCAGTTTAGGGCATGCTTTCTATGGAAGACATATTAACAGATATCAACACAATTAATTTTCAAACAACTTTTATTGTCTTTAATTTATAGGTAAGGGACTGAAGTACAGAGAGATTATGTTACTTGTAGGTGATAACTGGTAGGTGGTTAACAGTTAGAATTCAAACATAAGATAGTCTAGCTCCAGAATCTATATTTCCATTTGCTGTATTACATTATTCAAATAAAAGACATGGGGAATAAAAGATTTGGGGAAAGCTATCAGTTTGGTTAGTATCCACAGAAGTGAGTAAGTGCGGTATTCAGGTAATCAAGACCTTGCTGGAATCTCTCATAATAAAATTGCACTGTCCAATGCGGTAGCCATTTGCTGCAAGAGGCTACTAAGCATCTGAAATGTAGCCAGTCCAACTTGAGATATAATAACTGATTTCAAAGACTTAATATTTTAAAAAGAATGTAAATTAATTCAACAATTTTATATGGGTTAATTTAAAATATTTTTAATATACTGGGCTAAATCAAACATGCCTTTTAAATGTGGCTACTAGAAAACTATTTCTACTGGGACAATGATGCTATGTTGGAAATATGCTGGAGTTTATAGAATAATTCTAATCAAATCTTCCTTGTTTTACTGTTGTAATCTTAAGGAAATCAGTCACACTGATCATTAACTTCTGTATCAATAAATAGGGCTTAACAACAGTCCTGACGCCTCCTGTTCACATTTTGGTATCTAAATCTATTTTCCACTAAAAAGGATCTAAGACTCCTTGGAACTATGGCTGATGTCAGGGCTGGGACAGGTAAAATACAAGATAAACCTGGAATATTTTGTTTAGGAAGAAAGAAGTACTCAAAAATAATCATTGGGCAGGGAGGGGTTGGGGAAACACATGGTTTGTCAAAAAACACTGGAACCAGCTTGATGAGGCTCCCACTGGCCAAACCTAGGACAACCTGGAAATCAAAATAATGACAGCAATGGATTTAACCACTGAATAAAGTAAGAATCAATGAGTTCATTCTGATGAAAATAACAAAGTAAAGGAAGAGAGAGGAAAGACTACTTTATGACAGAGAATCAACTACTAGCCACAGAACAAAAAATCATGAATGGATGTTAAAACTTGTGGGTAAGTTTTATGAGACTATGTAAGTATCCTATTCTTCAAGGTATTTTCCCATCAATTACATATTAATTACAAAAGGACAAACAGTAACTTTTAGGGAGAAATACAGAGAATACCACATCAACCAAACTTTCAAAGGTACCATCACCAACGTTGGGACAAACCAACATCATGAATCTTAATATACAAGGTATTAAGAAGGACAGAAGATATTCCTGCTAAAAATGCATAACCAACCTGCTGCTGCTGCTAAGTCACTTCAGTCGTGTCCGACTCTGTGTGACCCCATAGACGGCAGCCCACCAGGCTCCCCCATCCCTGGGATTCTCCAGGCAAGAATACTGGAGTGGGTTGCCATTTCCTTCTCCAATGCATGAAAGAGAAAAGTGAAAGTGAAGTCGCTCAGTCTGTCCGACTGTTAGCGACCCCATGGACTGCAGCCCACCAGGCTCCTCCGTCCATTGGATTTTCCAGGCAAGAGTACTGGGGTGGGGTGCCATTGCCTTCCCCAGCATAACCAACCTAATCATGAGGAAACAACAGACAAATTCAAATTGAGGGACATTCGACAAAATAACTGTCCTGTACTTTTCAAAAATGTCAAGGTCAAGAAATATAAGAAAGGCTGAGGAAAGGTTCCAGATTTAAAGAGACTAAAGAAATATGACAACCAAATGCAATGTATGATCCTGGCTGAGGGGAAAAGCTATTAAATAAAATTGATAAAACATGAACACAAATTATGAATTCAGTAATAGTATTATAAAAGTACGTCAATGTTATATTTCCTGGTTTTAGTAACTATACTATGGTTAGGCAAGACAATGCCCTTGGTTTTAGGAAGTATAACTGAAGAAATTAGAGATAAAGAGGCATCATGTCTCCAAATCACCTTTGAATGGTCCAGAAAAAAAAAAGACATGGATAGATACAAGGCAAGAATGATAAAGCAAATATTGCAAAATGTAATACAATTGCTGAATGTGGGGAAGGATATAGACGAATCCCTTGTACTATTCTTCCAACTTTTCTTGTAAATTTGAGATTATATCAAAATTAAAAGTTAAAACAAAAAACTTGCCTCTTTTCCCAGATCAAATATCCTAATAGACTATACAAGTTTAAAAATATATTAATGCATTTCTTTTATCCTAGACTTGACTTTGCTTTAAATTTTATGACTTATCAGATACTAATTATGTATCTCATACAATCCAGGACTGTATCTGTTATTACTCAATATCATGCTGAGTACTAGGATACTACTAATTACATCCAACAAGCACTCAAACATTTGTTAGATGAACCTACTCAAAAGTTAGCACAGTATAGGATT
Organism: Oreotragus oreotragus; assembly: GCA_006410675.1. Lineage (NCBI taxonomy): Eukaryota > Metazoa > Chordata > Mammalia > Artiodactyla > Bovidae > Oreotragus > Oreotragus oreotragus. The sequence goes on from SJYX01015615.1 coordinate 592,172, forward strand.
ACAGGAAAAAAACAAATTGTAAAAAGCACCACATTGTAAATAATGATATTGTGACACAGAGCTTACAGAACAACTCCTCAATTCTAAAAAAAGAAATACTAGGATTAAATAACAGAGTAACCATACATCTAACATAAAGAGATGAGCTCCACAAATAGAGAAAGGTAAACAATATTTTCCATATCAAAAATTAAACATCTTAGCTAACTACAAGCAGTTATGTCAAGTAAAATGGACTTTTTGCCCATAAAATTAGAACATTAATATGTTATTCAGAAAATGAAAAAGATTATTTTAAAGATTTAGGCTAAGAACTGAGATTTTAAAATTTCACTATTAATTCAATACTACTTTGCTGTACAGCCTTGAAACACTGCTTACAATTTTCATACCTCTTTTAAAAAAAAGACTTGTAGATCATTTTCTTCCCCAAAGGCAGACAAAATATTTTATAAAATGTCAATAAGAGCACTAAATATTCAACTTGGAAGTACACATATATTCACACACAGGCACAGTAAAAAGAATACAGTTTCTTTGCAAACGTGTACAAATAGCAAAACGCAACTTTAAAAGTTACGCAAATACATTCAATCTCAATTCATACTATGAATAGGTGCTTCACACAGAGACTACTGAAAAAACCCAGTCAACCAGTGTTTACCCTTCTTAAGAGTTTTATTGTTTATAAGTAGGAGAAAGATCTTCCTAGGTCTCCTGAGTAGGACTGGGATGTGGGAAGTAATTCTCAAATATAGTTAGGGCTTAAGGGGGAAAAAAAATTTCTTTCAAATATCGTACAAGTGAATATAGTGACTGCATATTAAACACACAGCATTAACTCAATTTTCAACGTCTTCTAATCCTACTAGAGTATTCAAGTAGGTAAGACAGAAAGATATCCTGTTTCCCTTTTCCATCAAATCCAATTAATTTTGCGTTTAATAAAAATTCGACTATTTTTCAAAAACACATTTTTGTGAGACAAAGTGACACTTAATGCAACTAAACAAGCAAGATGAGAAAAAAAAAAAAAGCCAAAGTATTCTAAAATATAAAAATTGTCCAAAGACATCGTCAAATAACTGTGTGCCTCGGCAAAACTTAACACACTATCTCGAGCCAGTATTACAATGCTATCATCCTGCCTGACTCTAACTGAACAACTCAATAGTTTTCAAACAGGTTGTCAGTGGAAGAGATCTTTACACAACCAATTATAAAACCAGGGTCCATTTTGTATTCGGGAGGCATTAGCAACACTTCGCTTAAAATTTTACATAAAAATACGATGAGGTTCTTTTTCAAATTTTTCAAAGCAAAATCACTTATGACTACTTGACTAAAGCTACTTCCTAGAACGTTTCCTTAGATAAGAACAAAACATTTATATAAAGGGAAAAACTGTGACTTTTTAACATTTAAACATAAATGTCCCTAATCAGAGCAACCTTCCTTCTCCTATGTTTTCCTATACCCACTGTAGTCTGCAGTGCACATTTCTGAGTTAAGTTGTACCAGTTTCTTACCACGATCTCCTTTCCACTACTGAAAAACAAGAAAGATCTTCAAGCGCTAACTAAACAAATCTGAGGGGAGTCGGGGGAGGGAAAGGGGCGCGAGGTGGCGCAAGAACAGATGGAAATAAGGTAGTTGTTTTCTTAGGGCACTAAGGCTTCCTCAACTCCCAAAGCCAAGTTGAGGAAGCTGCTTGCTCCTATCCACTCCTTAGACAATGCAACCTTCCCTTCACCTCTTCTCATACTCTCCTACCCATCAACCCCTTCCAGAACAAACACAACACACCCCATCCCACAACTGGCGTTATCCCCTCGGTGCCCACTCAACCAACCTGCTGGATAACAGCTCCACGTACACGTCTTACTCAGACAAAAAAGCCACGGCAGCAAGGCGGCCAGATCCCACCACTTCACGCCACCCCTGAGGAACCAGCAGAATGACAGTCCGGAGCCCAGAAGTTTGAAGCAAAACGATTCCCACCCAACCAAAAGGGAAGAAATTGCAGAAGGGGATGCGAGGTGGGGAGAGCGATGGGGAGAGCGATGTGCCTGTCTGTGCTGGGAAGGGTCCATCACATGACAGTAAAAGAGGACCCGAGTCGTCTGGGCGTCCGTGAGGAGAAGGGGGGGTTGCCGTCGCCATGGCAACACCCCCTCTCAGTCCAGACTTCCAAAGAGGGAGGAAGAACTTCAAATCCCAACCGTCAGCGCTCGAGCGGCTCCTTCTTAAAGGGGTACACACCGCGCCGCCGCCGCCGAGCACGAGAGGGCAGAGTTGGGCGCCCCCGCCCCTTGGGCGACGCCCCCGCCGCCCCTCGCCCCCAGCGGGCCCACCCTAGACACCAGCCCCGCGAGCGCCCGAGGGTTGCTCAGGTCCCTGTCCCCGGAGCCCGGCCGCGTCCGCCCGCCCGCCCGGCCCACGGCGGCAGAAGGGGGTGTGTGTGCGCCCGGCGGGGGCGCGGACCTGCCCGCCTTCCTCCCGGCGGCTCTGCCCGCCGGCTCCCCTCCGCCCGGGCGCCGACCCGCTTCCTCCCTATTGACAGGGCTGACGGTGAGCGGCGAGGGGCGCCGACGAGTTTCGGGGAGAGCGCAAGCGAGCCGTTTCCTCGGGGGCTCGGCAAGCGGGTCCGAACTAACAGTTCCAGGGGAGCCCAAGAGCTAAGAAGGAGAATGAGCGCGGACCGCGCCGGGCGAGGAGCCCCCAGACAAAAGGCGAGCGCCGGAGCCGCCGAGCCGCCGCCGCTCCCATCTCGCTCCCCCATTGAACTGACCCGAACGGAAGATTCAACTAAACCCCTCAGCCACAAACTCCTCGGGCTGCGGCGCTCGTCGCCGCGCGGAGCCGGGGCTCCGGCCCGTGTCTCTCTTACCTACACAGTGCATGAGGCGGTGGCGCCAAGAGTCGAGTTCCCGCCGGAATCCTCTCCTCTCCGCCGCGCACCGAGGGCTCCGGCACTGAGCGGCGGCGGCGGCGGCGGCAGCAGCGGCGGCGGCAGCGGCCATTCTCTCTCTTCCCTTGTCCATCTGCGTCCCGCGTCACGCGCCCTCATTTACATACGAGCGGCGCAGGCACGAGGCAGGGGCGCGAGCCCTCGGCGCGAGCCCCGGAGCGCGCGCCCCCCGGAGGGGGGTTGATTGACACGTGTCACAAAACCTTCCCTCTGCCCTTCCCTCCCCCTCCCATCGCTCCCTCTGGGAGAGGCGGGGAGGGAGCGTGAGGAGAAGGAAGCAACCTGCCGCTTCCGCTGACCCCGCCTCCCCATCTACTCCCCTCTCTCCCCTCCCCTCGCAGTTTACTCAAGCAAACCATACTGCTCCCGCCGCCCGCGAAAACCCTGAGCAGCAGCGAGAAGCTCGGAGCTTGGCCAGGAACCGGCGCGCTAATGGAGCGGACTAGCAATGCCTTCCTTATGCCTTCGCACCGCGATTCCGGACTCCCGGAGACTTCACTTCCCAGGCCCCTTTGCGATGAGGTTCCGAAGCGGAGATTGCCTTTTCGGCGCGATGCATGCCGGTTCTTGGAGTCCAGCAGAGATGGGCGCTTTCCGGTCTTTGCACACTTGGGATAGCTGCCGGACCTTAGATCTCTCAGTTCTGCGCTGCTTATGGGTTTAGCGCCTAGAACAATGGGCTGAGAGTGTTGCAGGGTCTGACCCAACCGCCTTAACTTCCTTAGGATCCGTGATAGAAGGGCAGTGGAAGACACTAGAGTTGTGGGTCCCTTGAAGGTTCGGGCTGCTTTATGTTCTAAGCGCTGGAAACTTTTGGGGTCCCTGTCATCTCGCCACTGTAGGAAAAGAACGAGCCGGTAATTCAGCTGCATCCGAGATCTGCCAAATGTCCAAAGACAGAGCCCACAGTGATTTCAGTTTCCAGGGCGATGACGTCTCAGAAAGCGAGAATATTTGTAAAATTAGGGAAAAGAAGTGGGACTTCACCGGAAATCGTTTACGGGGAGGGGATTAGATGTGGCTGGGTTAAAACTCCAAAAGGAGAAACTTATGCTTGGCGAAATGTAAGCTCCTGGACAGCAACCCATTGAGTCTTGTGTTCCGTGTCATCCTTCACTTGCCTAATCCTGGTACAGCGCGCGGTACGGGATTTAGCACTTAAATGTTTGGAATAAATTCTGCGCTGCTCTAGAGAAAATATTTCTTCACACACAGAGAATGCTTTTGAACTCCAATGACAGTTTTTACTTTTGCACCACAGTGATTGTGCATGTGTTTCTGTATATGTGCAAGGTGCTGAACAGAAACTAAGACCCCCAAAGTTTGCTGAGAAGTACCGTGTATTACTGGGAATTTATGCACAAGTCTGTGGAAAACACGTGTTAATTCTTATTGGAAATGCCTGTGAATTCTGAATTCAGTTCCACCCTCCCTATTTTGTGGGTTATCACTCCTTTTCTACCTCTCTTCCCACCTCTGCCCCCGGGAGAAAGTAGTCCTGCTCATGACTTCTTCCTCAGTAGTGAAAGATGCAGTTTTAAATTTTCAAATATTTTTTTAAAAAAAGTGAAATTCATAATCTCATAATCATCGTTTTTAGAATGAACACAATTGAAGCAAGTGAAATCATGAATGAAGATGTTTTGGAGTTATCAGTGGATGGTTTCAGTTATGAATTCTACTGGAACTGTAATCGCCAAAATTATTAACCTCTGTAGCTTTCCTGATTTCTTTTACAGTACTCTACATTGGTTAGGATAGCCTAGGTTACTAGGGCTTCCCTGTTGGCTCAGCGGTAAAGAATCTGCCTGCAATGCAGGAGACCCAGGTTCAATTCTTCCCGGGTCAGGAAGATCCTATGGAGAAGGGCATGGCAACCCACTCTAATACTCTTGCCTAGAGAATCCCAACGGGGAAGGCAATGGCACTCCACCCCAGTACTCTTGCCTGGAAAATCCAATGGAGGGAGGAGCCTGGTGGGCTGCAGTCCATGGGGTCACTAACAGTCGGACAGACTGAGCGACTTCACTTTCACTTTTCTCTTTCGTGCATTGGAGAAGGAAATGGCAACCCACTCCAGTATTCTTGCCTGGAGAATCCCAGGGATGGGGGAGCCTGGTGGGCTGCCGTCTATGGGGTCACACAGAGTCGAACACGACTGAAGTGACTTAGCAGCAGCAGAGAACAGCCTGGCAAGGCTGCAGCCCTTAGGGTGGCACAGAGTCAGACAAGACTGAAGCTACTAAGCAGTACCCGCAAGTTACTGGTGCAGTAACAAAGGATCCAAAAGTTTTAGTGACTTAAAAATAACAACAAAACAGTTATTTCCTATTCATTTGTATGTTCATTTCTGGTAGAAGAAAGGGAGGGGGTGGGAGAACTTCACTCCATGAGACTGTCACCAACCAACCAGTTGGCTTAAGGAGGCTCCAACATCTCTGGAGCTTCCCCACTTGCATGATAGGCTCAAGGAAGATGAATGTCAAACAGGCTCTTTCTAAAAGTGCGCCAAGTAAATTTCACTCATATTTCATTGACAAAAGCAAATTATGTCTGCATGCTACCTTGAAGGAAGCAGGAAAGTGTAATTCTATCATTTGCCCAGAAGGAAAATTAACCAAAATTTACTAGTGAACAGTACCAATGATTACTGCAGTCCATCCTTCTAATCACCAATTTACATATCACTCTCCTTATGCTGCCAAATATATTCATTCCTATCAAAAGTGAAACTCCAAAAATTCTATTCAGTACTGGCGTTAATCTCAAAGTCCAGCATCTCTGGGTGACGCTTGGTAGATGATGATGATAGATGCTTTGTAGATGCTTGGTGATGTTTCTTGCTATAGAGACCTGAAATGACAAAGTATCTGTCTTCTCTGCTTACATACACACACACACGTGCACTTAACATACAGTGGTAGGACAGGAACAGAATAACTGTTTAGAATGGGGACGAATGGGTGGCATGCATGAATAGTATTAGCAAAATATTTTACCACAGCTAACATGGATTGCCTACTTCCCAGCCTCTGACAACAGTTTCCTTGCCACTACTCACTGAGCTTTTAAGTCATAAAATATATTTTAGATTTTCTATCATAACTGTACTTCCTTCTGGGCACCAAATTCTATGTTAGTTAGATGGGCTGGGTAATGCTCCAATAATAGAAACCCAAAATCTCAGAGGTTTAATATAAAAATGTATTTCTTACTTAAACTATATGTTCTCCAAAACTTGGTATTGGGGAGGGTAGGGGGAACTGTTCTGTGTCCACTCAGGAACCCATGTTTATGGGACGCCCCCCACCCATCTGAAAGTTCCTCAGTCAACATAACAAGAGAAAAAAGATAATCAAAGCCTATTCCAGCTCTAAAAGACTTCTGCCAGAAGTAAAATATTTCACTGGGTGAAGCAAATTGTGTGGCTATGCCTAACTTCAGAGGAGTTGATATATCAGATAGGGCATAACAAACCACCTCAAAAATTAAAAGTTTGTAACATCAACTTTGTTTAGTTCATGAGTCTATGGAATAGCAATTTTCATTAGGCTCAGCCAGACAGTTCTGCTTGCCCAGCCTGGGCTCACTCGGGTGTTTGTGAAAAGCTACCTGTCAACAAGGCAGCCCTGTTTCTGAGGGTGAACTGTCAGCTGGGACAACAGAGCAATCAGTCCAGGTGTCCCTCATCGACAGGAGGCTAGCCTTGGCTTGTTCTCTTGGTGGTAGTCACAGAGCAGCAAGAGAGCAAGCCTCAATGCACAAGCACTTTTTAAGTTTCGCCTTGGGTCACATTTGCTCCAGGTCTATTGGCTAAAGCAAATCATAGGGCCAAGCCCAGTGTCAAAATGGGGTCATAGATCCTACCTCTTAACAGGAAGACATGCTGTAAAAGGGCATGGAAAGAGGGAAGGAAACAACTTGTGCCCGCTTTTCAGTCTACTGCCTGAGGGAATGTGCAATGCTACCGTGTTCCTCCAAAGTAGGGGAAATAAGTATTAATGAACAGAACTAATGAATATCATATCTATAGAACTTCTGGGAGAAAAGGAAGATAATGGCCATATGCAATGAAATAGACAAATTGAGTTAACTTTTGTTGTTGTTTACTTGCTAAGTAGTGTCCAACTATTTTGTGACCCCATGGACTAGAATTCAGCTTGACTTTGAAGAGCAAAGATTTTTCCAGTATCACAGAGTATGTTATAACAATCCAATAACTTGATTTTTGTGTGAGTTCAATGAACATAATGATAGAAGTTTAATTGATTTGCTTTTGTATTTTCAGCATCTAGTGCTGTTCCAGGCACTTAGTTGATGCCCATTGTTTATTGATTGATTTGGTAATTGTTAGGGATATCTGTCACAGAAGACAATGGCACCCCACTCCTGTACTCTTGCCTGGAAAATCCCATGGATGGAGTAGCCTGGTGGGCTGCAGTCCATGAGGTCTCTAAGAGTCGGACAAACTGAGCGACTTCACTTTCACTTTTCACTTTCACGCATTGGAGAAGGAAATGGTAACCCACTCCAGTGTTCTTGCCTGGAGAATCCCAGGGACAGAGGAGCCTGGTAGGAGGCCATTTATGGGGTGACACAGAGTCGGGCACGACTAAAGCAACTTAGCAGCAGCAGCAGCAGCAGGAATATCCATAGAGCCAAGGATAGAGCAAGAGTCATATCCAAGATTGTCTCCTACTCTGAAAATCTGGCTACTCACAAAGGATTTTTTAATATAGAAAAACTAGATCCGATAGATAGAGTGCCTGATGAACTATGGAATGAGGTTCGTGACATTGTACGGGAGACAGGGATCAAGACTATTCCAATGGAAAAGAAATGCAAAAAAGCAAAATGGCTGTCTGGGGAAGCCTTACAAATAGCTGTGAAAAGAAGAGAAGCAAAAAGCAAAGGAGAAAAGGAAAGATATAAGCATCTGAATGCAGAGTTCCAAAGAATAGCAAGAAGAGATAAGAAAACCTTTTTCAGCGATCAATGCAAAGAAATAGAGGAAAACAACAGAATGGGAAAGTCTAGAGATCTCTTCAAGAAAATTAGAGATACCAAGGGAACATTTCATGCAAAGATGGGCTCGATAAAGGACAGAAATGGTATGGACCTAACAGAAGCAGAAGATATTAAGAAGAGGTGACAAGAATACACAGAAGAACTGTACAAAAAAGATCTTCACAACCAAGATAATAACGATGGTATGATCACTCACCTAGAGCCAGACATATTGGAATGTGAAGTCAAGTGGGCCTTAGAAAGTATCACTACGGGTTCATGTTTGGGAGTTCGTGTAAAAAAATAAATAAATACAAAAAAAATAAAAATAAAAATAGCAATTTAAAAAAAAGCATCAAAAAAAAAAAAAAAGAAAAAAAGAAAGTATCACTACGAACAAAGCTAGTGGAGGTGAATGATGGAATTCCAGTTGAGCTGTTTCAAATCCTGAAGGATGATGCTGTGAAAGTGCTGCACTCAACATGCCAGCAAATTTGGAAAACTCAGCAGTGGCCACAGGACTGGAAAAGGTCAGTTTTCATTCCAATTCCAAAGAAAGGCAATGCCAAAGAATGCTCAACTACCACACAATTGCACTCATCTCACATGTTAGTAAAGTAATGCTCAAAATTCTCCAAGCCAGGCTTCAGCAGTACATGAACTATGAACTTCCTGATGTTCAAGCTGGTTTTAGAAAAGGCAGAGGAACCAGAGATCAAATTGCCAACATCCGCTGGATCATGGAAAAAGCAAGAGAGTTCCAGAAAAACATCTATTTCTGCTTTATTGACTATGCCAAAGCCTTTGACTGTGTGGATCACAATNTGAAGCCTGGCTTGGAGAATTTTGAGCATTACTTTACTAGCGTGTGAGATGTGTGCAATTGTGCGGTAGTTTGAGCATGCTTATTCCTAAATATGCATTTATTTAGAAATGGCAGATTTAGAAAAGGCAGGGGAAACAGAGATCAAACTGCCAATATCTGTTGAATCATAGAAAAGAAAGAGAGTACCAGAAAACATCTACTTCTGGTTTATTGAATATGCCAAAGCCTTTGTGTACACAACAAACTCTGGAAAATCCTTTAAAAAATGGGAATACCAGTCCACCTTACCTGCATCCTAAGAAATCTGTATGCAGGTCAAGAAGCAACAGTTAGAACTGAACATGGAACCACAGACTGGTTCCAAATTGGAAAAGGAGTACATCAAGGCGGTGTATTGTCACCCTGATTATTTAATTTATATGTAGAGCACATCATGTGAAATGCTGGGCCAGATGAAGCACAAGCTGGAATCAAGATTGCTGGGAAAAATATCAATAACCTCAGATATGCAGATGACACCAC
>SJYX01015615.1:614045-632374 GCA_006410675.1 Oreotragus oreotragus
GACCTTTTCCAGTCCTGTGGCCACTGCTGAGTTTTCCAAATTTGCTGGCATATTGAGTGCAGCACTTTCATAGCATCATCTTTCAGGATTTGAAATAGCTCCTCTGAAACTCCATCACCTCTACTAGCTTTGTTAATAGTGATGCTTTCTAAAGCCCACTTGACTTCACATTCCAGTATGTCTGGCTCTAGGTGAGTGATCATGCCATCGTTATTATCTTGGTTGTGAAGATCTTTTTTGTACAGTTCTTCTGTGTATTCTTGTCACCTCTTCTTAATATCTTCTGCTTCTGTTAGGTCCATACCATTTCTGTCCTTTATCGAGCCCATCTTTGCATGAAATGTTCCCTTGGTATCTCTACTTTTCTTGAAGAGATCCCTAGTCTTTCCCATTCTGTCGTTTTCCTTTATTTCTTTGCATTGATCACTGAGGAAGGCTTTGTTATCTTTCCTTGCTATTCTTTGGAACTCTGCATTCAGATGCTTATATGTTTCCTTTTCTCCTTTGCTTTTCGCTTCTCTTCTTTTCACAGCTATTTGTAAGGCCTCCCTAGACAGCCATTTTGCATTTATGCATATCTTTTCCATGGGGATGGTCTTGATCCCTGTCTCCTGTACAATGTCAGAAACCTCAGTCCATAGTTCATCAGGCACTCTATTTGTCAGATCTAGTCCCTTAAATCTGTTTTTCACTTCCACTGTATAATCATAGGGGATTTGATTTAGGTCATACCTCAATGGTCTCGTGCTTTTCCCTACTTTTCAGTTTAAGTCTGAATTTGGCAATAAGGAGGTCATGATCTGAGCAACAGTCAACTCCTGGTCTTGTTTTTGCTGACTGTATAGAGCTTCTCCATCTTCAGCTGCAAAGAACATAATCAATCTGATTTCAGTGTTGACCATCTGGTGATGTCCATGTGTAGAGTCTAGTTGATACCAATGGAACTTTTGTTAAGTTGAAGTAAAAAGGTAACAAATGGAGATTTTTAAAAGAAAACATGAAAGATACAGGGTTCTTTCACTCCAACCCCCACCAATGTTCTCAAACCTACTCATAAATCCTAATTCATTTCTCATCCTTGGTGTCAAGACAGTGACAAAAGGAAGTGGCATGTTTGCATTTTACAGAGGTTATATTTCAAACCACGATATAGCTATTTGGCCTTTCAGCATGTCGAAATTCCTCATACAAAATAAACCACAATGTCTTGTATGAATAAAGCAAATCTCTTTACCTACTAAAATGACTTGGGGAACACAAACAGGAAAAATTTATTAATTTGAAAATTCTTTTCCATGCTGTTGACAATAGCTAGTTGGGTCCTCAGTTTCAACATATAGAAAATATTTATGTATTTTANTAAACCACAATGTCTTGTATGAATAAAGCAAATCTCTTTACCTACTAAAATGACTTGGGGAACACAAACAGGAAAAATTTATTAATTTGAAAATTCTTTTCCATGCTGTTGACAATAGCTAGTTGGGTCCTCAGTTTCAACATATAGAAAATATTTATGTATTTTAATACAAAACTGTACAAAATACTAACATTTCATGGTAAACAAGGTCAGCAATAAAGCTCTGAATTAAAATCTAGTGGATTGAATGTATATTTCTAAATATTGCTATAAAAATGTTTATTTAACCAGTGAAATATTGTAGTGGTGCATATTAACACCATCTAGAGAATACATGTAAAATACAGAAAAGAAAAAAGCAATTAAATTTTACTATCATTTACCCATATAAAGAAGAGATATGAATTAAAATAAATTTGATAAAACTTTAGTACCTTTTAACTGAATAGTCAATATCTCAAAGTTATATAATATCTGATGATGTAAACTATAATAAGATTTAAATTATAATTAACAATCACTAATGCAAAGTAGAGGGTAAAGAATAGTGTATTATTCTATTGTAGATTTTCAAATTTAATAGGTGAAGTCACCTAATCATATTAATATGCTCTAAAGTCATTAAGCTCTTAAGCTCTAAACCAGAAACTTGAAAGAAAAAGAAATCTAAATATAAAACTCAGCAGCTCTTTTGAATATCATTGGTCTCCCTGAATCTCTGTTTCTCCGTTGTTCTCAGGAAATACAAAAATCCTAAGACAGAAGGTAGAAGTGAGAAGTTTAAAGGGTGTGTACAAAGAGCTGAGAATCACCTCCTCCTCCAGACTCCTTCTCGACCATGTATGTTCAGCCAGGCCTTTTTATCCTGACTCCTACAAGAGACTGAATATTCACTCTTTGGAGAAATTGAACTGGAAAGATTATGAATTTCAGGACACCAAGTATTGCATGGGGAGAGGCTAAAGTTGCGGACTGAACACAGATTATTAAGTAAAAGTTTGGTAAATTTCCCCCAACTTGCTCCTAGAACACACATAACCAGAGTAATATCTCATTACATTCTTCCAATTCAACAGGAAATTGGAGATCTTTCTCAAGAGAAACTCATAAGTCTCACAGAAAAGACTTACAGAGTTCATCGTTCAGTCATGTCTGACTCTTTGCAACCCCATAGACTATAGCCTGCCAGGCTCCTCTGTCCATGGGATTTCCCAGTCAAGAATATTGGAGTGGGTTGCAATTTCCTTCTCCAGAGGATCTTCCTGACTGGAGTGGGTTACAACTTCCTTCTCCAGGGGATCTTCCTGACCCGTGGGTTGAACCTGGGTCTCCTGTATTGCAGGCAGATTCCTTACCATTTGAGCTACAAGGAAGACCCATAGATGTTATAGAAAAGACTTATAGATGCTGATATTTGAATATCTCGATAACGAAAAGCTGGTGTTCTGCTTGATCACACTTCAGTAAAGCCCACCAGTTATAAGGTCCACCATTTACACAGAGCATCCAAACAATGTTTAAGGGTTTCACTCATAAATGTGCATTGGCTGCTAAGAGTCCTTAGACATATGAGTAAAATATCCAATTTGAAAGACAGAAACAAAACAAACAGATAAATGTAATCCAGATTAAAACAGAGACAATGCGGGGAATACAAGAACACTTCCAAGTAATTATAATTAGAATATTCAGGGAGATAAAAGAAGATACTGCATCATTAAAACAAAGTACTTTGAAACAAGATGCTGTGAGAGCAGAGAACAACAAAGAATCAAGAAAGATCACTTGGAAATTAAAAATATTTCCGATGAAATTAAGAGAAAATTCCATAGAAATGTTGAGAGATTAAGACAGAAAATTTCTTTGAAGTAGCATCAAAAAACCAAAAAGATGTAGAGACAGACAATAGAAGATGTGAAAATTTCAAGATCAGTCTGGGGAGTCCAATATCTGACCAACCTGAGTTCCAAAAAGAGATTATAGACAAACTGAGGGGAAGGTATTTTCAAAGAAATAATATAAATTCCCAGAACCAGGGGAAATGAACCTCTAGATTAAGTGGCTTCACTCCAAGTCATACAATCATGAAATTTCACAATTCCATGAATAATGAGACAATTCTAAAAACTTCTAGACAAAAAAGGTAGACCATGTATACAGTGAATAAAGTCAGAATAGTATCAAATTTCTCAGCAGAGGACAATGGAAAACATCTTCAGAATTAAAATTAAAATGATTTCCAATCTATCAGTTAATTATGGGATCAGAGTATATATTTTCAGGCTTGCAAAGTCTCAAAACATTTACTTCTCACGTATTTTTTTTTTCAGATGCTACTGGAGGATGTGCTTTTATTATAACTAAGGAGATAAGTAATCAGGGAAACCGGGAATCCACCATAAAAGAGATCAGAGGGATTCCTAAGATGAGGAAATAGAGGACAGTTATAAAAGAGATTTAGCAGAAGATTTCAAAAGCAAGTCCAAATGCAAGTAGGATGGTGGAAGAATCCAAGAATTTCTTGGGACAAAATGAAACAGAAATTATACACAGTTTTGACTTATATTTTCCTCTATTTCTTTGCATGATTCACTGGGAAGGCTTTCTTATCTCTTCTTGATATTCTTTGGAACTCTGCATTCAGATGGGTAATAGAATGGGAAAGACTAGAAATCTCTTCAAGAAAATTAGAGATACTAAGGGAACAATTAATGCAACAACGGGCACAATAAAGGACAGAAACAGTATGGCTCTAACAGAAGCAGAAGATATTAAGAAAAAATGGCAAGAATACACAGAAGAACTATACAAAAAAAAATCTTCATGACCCAGATAACCACGATGGTTTGATCACTCACCTAGAGCCAGACATCCCGGAGTCCAAAGTCATGTGGGCCTTAGGAAGCAGCACTACGAACAAAGCTAGTCTAGGTGATGGAATTCTAGCTCAGCTATTTCAAGTCCTAAAAGATGATGCTGTGAAAGTGCTTCACTCAATATGCTAGCAAATTTGGAAAACTCAGCAGTGGCCACAAGACTGGATANGCCTTAGGAAGCAGCACTACGAACAAAGCTAGTCTAGGTGATGGAATTCTAGCTCAGCTATTTCAAGTCCTAAAAGATGATGCTGTGAAAGTGCTTCACTCAATATGCTAGCAAATTTGGAAAACTCAGCAGTGGCCACAAGACTGGATAGGTCCGTTTTCAATCCAATCCCAAAGAAAGGCAATACCAAAGAATACTCAAACTACTGCACAAATGCACTCATCTCACATGCAGGCAAAGTAATGCTCAAAATTCTCCAAGCAAGGCTTCAACACTACATACACTAAGAAATTCCAGCTGTTCAAGCTGGATTTAGAAAAGGCAGAGGAACCAGAGATCAAAATGCCGACATTTGTTGGATCATCAAAAAAGCTAGAGAGTTCCAGAAAAACATCTACTTTTGCTTTATTGGCTACGCCAAAGCCTTTGACTGTGTGAATCACAACAAACTGTGCAAAAATCTTAAAAAGATGGGAATACCAGACCACCTTACCTGCCTCCTGAGAAATCTGTATTCAGTTCAAGAAATAACAGTTAGAACTGGACATGGAACAACAGACTGGTTCCAAATTGGGAAAGGAATATGTCAAGACTGAATATTTTCACCCTGCTTATTTAACTTCTATGCAAAGTACATATCATACAAAATGCTGGGCTGGATGAAGCACAAGCTGAAATCAAGATTGCTAGGATAAATATCAATAAACTCAGACATGCAGATGACACCACCCTTATGGCAGAAAGTGAAGAACTAAAGAGTCTCTTGATGAAAGTGAAAGAGGAGAGTGAAAAAGTTGGCTTAAAGCTCAACATTCAGAAAATTAAGATCATGACATCCAGTCCCATCACTTCATGGCAAATAGGTGGGGAAACAATGGAAATAGTGACAGACTTTATTTTGGGGGGCTCCAAAATCACTGCAGATGGTGACTGTAGCCATGAAATTAAAAAAAGCTTGCTCCTTGGAAGAAAAGCTATGACCAACCTAGACAGCATATTAAAAAGCAGAGACATTATTTTACCAACAAAGTTCTGTCTAGTCAAAGCTATGGTTTTTCCAGTAGTCACGTATGGATGTGAGAGTTGGATCATAAAGAAAGCTGGGCACTGAAGAACAGATGCTTTTGAACTGTGGTATTGGAGAAGACTCTTAAGAATCCCTTGGACTGGAAGGAGATCCAACTAGTCCATCCTAAAGAAAATCAGTACTGAATATTCAGTGGAAGGACTGATGTTGAAGCTGAAACGCCAGTACTTTGGAGATGTGTATAAGAGACAGCTTTTGAACTGTGGTGCTGGAGAAGACTCTTGAGAGTCCCTTGGACTGAAATGGAGATCCAACTAGTCCATCCTAAAGAAAATCAGTACTGAATATTCAGTGGAAGGACTGATGTTGAAGCTGAAACGCCAGTACTTTAGCCACCTGATGTGAAGAACTGACTCATTTGAAAAGACCCTGATGCTGGAAAAGATTGAAGGCAGGAGGAGAAGGGGACAATGGAACATAAGATGGTCTGATGGTATCACTGACTCTATGGACACGAGTTTGAGTATGCTCCAGGAGTTAGTGATGAACGGGGAAGTCAGGCGTGCTGCAATCCATGGGGTCCTGAAGATTTGGACATGACTGAGCAACTGAACTGAACTGAACCTGACCTGTGCAAAACTGAAAATTTAAAGAATGTTGGCGAGAGCAAAAAGAGCTAGTAATAGGTACATAGATAACCTAGAAAATGAATGATCCTTCAATGTACGTGATTTTGAGTTTTTATCTTTGCTCCTCCAGTATCTATGATAGTGCCTGGCATGGAAGAGGATCTCAGTGAGTGCTTACTGTGTGAATAAATGGATGGGTAAATGAATGGATGAATTAATAATGTAATAATGATAATAATGACTTTGTGCCTTCCTCCACCTGACAGTTTCTTGTACATAGACAAAACTCCGTGAATGTTATTGAATTTCATGATTGCATATTGTTTACTTAATCATTTGTTAATCCCTTTTTATTAGTCAGATTTCTTAGTTTTGAAAAACAGAAATTAAATTTAAATTTGTTTAAAGTAGGGAATTTATTAAGATTCTGAAAAATTTCAGGTGGTAACCTTTAGTCATTGAAAGAATCCAGGTACTCAAAAGTAATCTGTTTCTCTGTCTCCTACCATTGCTTTCTTCTTGGTTGTTTCTAAGAGGTTGATTCTTAGGTCAGATCTCCACAAGTGCTTGGCCAAAGTAACCATTAGTAGTTATAGACTTAATCCTTTATTTAAAATTAAATTTATTTATTTTTTACTTGAAGGGTAATTGCTTTATTTAGAATTTTGTTGGTTTCTGCCAAACATCAACGTGAATTAGTCATAGGTATACATATGTCCCATCTCCTTCCCCATCCCACCCCTCTAGGTTGTTACAAGCCCCTCCCCAAGATTAATAACACCTCTTTTTTATTATTTGCTCCAACATACACAGCTGATTAAAAGTTGATCAACTTTTATCGACTTCTTGAGCTAATTATTTTGGCCGGGGGAATAGAATATTCTGATTAGGTAGGCCTGGGTCACATGACCAACCCTAGAACCGTGGGTCAGCCTCACCCAAACCAGATGGACTAAAAATCAGAGAGTTCCTCAAAGGGCACTATTACCAGAAAAAGGAAATGTAGATATCTAGGCAGGCAAAACCAAATAGCACTTTATTGAAAACAATTCACTTAGTTTACCCTGACCTCTATTAGAGACATGCATATTCCTCCAAATAAGTCTTTCAAAACAGAAAATAGAATTTGAGATTTCTTGTTAAGTATGACTTCATATATCTTCTTATATCTCATCTCCAGTCTTTCTAACTTCTTGACATGTAGATGGTACACCAGCTCTGTTCAATAGAAATATAATGTGAGACATAAATGTCAGCCACATTTCCAATTTAAAATTTTCTAGTAGTCATATTTAAAAAGTAAAAGTTAAATTCATTTTAAAAATATATTTTATTTAATCCGATACATTTAAGACATTACCACTTCAACATATAATCAATATAAAAGTTTCAATGAACTATTTTATATTACTTTTTCTATATTCTTTGAAATTCCATGTGTATTTTACACTTGCAGCACATTTCAATTCAGATTAGCCACATATGGATGAAGACTACCATATTGGACAAAGCATTTATGGACTGTGAAAGCTTTTATATTCTATTAAGTGAAGGCTTTATCCTTACCCACCTCCCAAACAATTTCCTCTCTTAAAAAACTTCTATTTCCATTCTAATCATCTTTCTCCCTCCAATCAAATAGGACAGTGTTAACTAATTCACAGTCTTATGATTTTGAAAAAGGAATAAAAAGAAGTGTTCACGTATTTTGTACTTTTCAGGAATGAGAGCTGAAATAAAATGGCAAATCACTCTGGTGCTTTTATTCAGCATGAGTTAAAGCAATGTGAAACAGATGATCACATCTTGATTACAATTATGGTACTACTTGGCAGGAAAAAAATGAAGGAATTTGGCCTGGTACTATTAAATAGCTGCCCAGATAGGTTCTACAAGGAATAGGAAGAGTGAGAAGAATCAAATTACCCACACACAGCTAATGAAATAATTGCATCATGTTGTTGGGGGACTCTCAACTGCTAGGGTAGAATATCTGTTCGTGCACCTTTATTCCTTAAAGAAGTCTGCTTTGCTCATGCTTTTGAGGATAAATCTTCATATGTACTTTTTTGTACATTTAAAGAGCAGGCTCTTTTTCTATTATGAATCCCTTGATCCAAGGGTTTATTTTGGCACCTTGAGGATTATGTAAAACTTATTGCTGAAGCAGCATTTTCTTTTAAAGAGTTGGTTTTTAAGGACTCTTTAAGAAAAAATGAAAAATAAAATAAAAAGCCCTACAAAATGTCAACTACCTTGGGTTAGATTTTGTATTATTTTCTCAATTCAAACAAAACTGCAGTATATATAAACATGTGTGACAGAATTTTATTCTATAAATTTAGTATGATTAGAATTTATATGCTGCTATAAAATACTGTTCATTTTCACAGAAATATCTTAAACAACTTGCATTTGTATATGAGTGAGTTAATTTTAAAATGTCATTACTTAAGATATATACTTTATTTTAAAAATCTATCTTTTAGCCAGAAAACAATACTCTGCACATAAAAATTCAATAAACATTTTGGCATTTGGTGTTTTACAAGTGCAACACTGGACATGAAGGGTATCCATTCTAATCATCTTTCTCCCTCCAATCAAATAGGACAGTGTTAACTAATTCACAGTCTTATGATTTTGAAAAAGGAATAAAAAGAAGTGTTCACGTATTTTGTACTTTTCAGGAATGAGAGCTGAAATAAAATGGCAAATCACTCTGGTGCTTTTATTCAGCATGAGTTAAAGCAATGTGAAACAGATGATCACATCTTGATTACAATTATGGTACTACTTGGCAGGAAAAAAATGAAGGAATTTGGCCTGGTACTATTAAATAGCTGCCCAGATAGGTTCTACAAGGAATAGGAAGAGTGAGAAGAATCAAATTACCCACACACAGCTAATGAAATAATTGCATCATGTTGTTGGGGGACTCTCAACTGCTAGGGTAGAATATCTGTTCGTGCACCTTTATTCCTTAAAGAAGTCTGCTTTGCTCATGCTTTTGAGGATAAATCTTCATATGTACTTTTTTGTACATTTAAAGAGCAGGCTCTTTTTCTATTATGAATCCCTTGATCCAAGGGTTTATTTTGGCACCTTGAGGATTATGTAAAACTTATTGCTGAAGCAGCATTTTCTTTTAAAGAGTTGGTTTTTAAGGACTCTTTAAGAAAAAATGAAAAATAAAATAAAAAGCCCTACAAAATGTCAACTACCTTGGGTTAGATTTTGTATTATTTTCTCAATTCAAACAAAACTGCAGTATATATAAACATGTGTGACAGAATTTTATTCTATAAATTTAGTATGATTAGAATTTATATGCTGCTATAAAATACTGTTCATTTTCACAGAAATATCTTAAACAACTTGCATTTGTATATGAGTGAGTTAATTTTAAAATGTCATTACTTAAGATATATACTTTATTTTAAAAATCTATCTTTTAGCCAGAAAACAATACTCTGCACATAAAAATTCAATAAACATTTTGGCATTTGGTGTTTTACAAGTGCAACACTGGACATGAAGGGTAAGTTTCACAAAATTTCTTCTCTTGATCATGGCATATGCCTTTAGTGTTTTTTACACAGTTTGTAGGCCTTCTTTTTAGAAATTAGATCTTAATTTTCCTCTAAGGACCATGTCCTCTCCTGTTCTCTGTTTATCTGCTTCCTATGGAATTGACTCCATCTTATGGATGAAGGAGCCTGGTAGGCTGCAGTCCATGGGGTTGCTAAGAGTTGGACATGACTGAGCGATTTCACTTTCACTTTTCACTTTCACTCGTTGGAGAAGGAAGTGGAAACTCACTCCAGTGTTCTTGCCTGGAGAATCCCAGGGACGGGGGAGCCTGGTGGGCTGCCATCTATAGGGTCTTACGGAGTTGGACATGACTGAAGCGACTTAGCAGCAGCAGCAGCAGCAGCCTGACTGCAGACTTGAGCAGGTGAATCAGGACTGGCCAATCAGAGCACTGGATTCCTTAGTATAGTGACTGACACAAGAATGGACACATAACTAGTCAGGGCTAATGAGACACAGCGATCTTACGGAGTTGGACATGACTGAAGCGACTTAGCAGCAGCAGCAGCAGCAGCCTGACTGCAGACTTGAGCAGGTGAATCAGGACTGGCCAATCAGAGCACTGGATTCCTTAGTATAGTGACTGACACAAGAATGGACACATAACTAGTCAGGGCTAATGAGACACAGCGAAATTTGGGAGAGATCTTTGCTCTTTTCCACTAAATGTGCTGCGACCATTTGCAACTAAGTACATGGTGTTTGAGAATGAAGCCACTGCCAAGGAATGGAGCTCACAAAAGGAGAGAGGAAAACCAAGTCTTACAATGAGCTTTGTCTAAAGCCAGTAACCTTGGGCAGAAAGAAGCAAAGTAGAGAATAAGACCAATGAGAGCAGTGATTTGGAGGGGAGGGGAGATGTCAGATTTTAGAAGAACAGCAAGCCTTCCAGCCAGATAATACAAGATTAAAGGCAGCAACAGCAGGATAAAAGGAGAAAAACCTCAGTTAGTAAAGGCAATGGCACCCTACTCCAGTACTCTTGCCTGGAAAATCCCAGGGATGGGGGAGCCTGGTGGGCTGCCATCTATGGGGTCGCANAGCAGTGATTTGGAGGGGAGGGGAGATGTCAGATTTTAGAAGAACAGCAAGCCTTCCAGCCAGATAATACAAGATTAAAGGCAGCAACAGCAGGATAAAAGGAGAAAAACCTCAGTTAGTAAAGGCAATAGCACCCTACTCCAGTACTCTTGCCTGGAAAATCCCAGGGATGGGGGAGCCTGGTGGGCTGCCATCTATGGGGTCGCACAGAGTCGGACACGACTGAAGCGACTTAGCAGCAGTTTTGAGAAAATATAAAATGACAATAATAGAGTGAACAGAGAAAAGACTAGAGAAAGAGACAAGGAACTAATCAAAGAGCTTGTCCTCGAGGTTAAGGACCATTACACAGAGGATGGTAGGATCACTAACATATTTTAAGCAGAGGAGTGACATGGTCATATTGGTTTTGTAAAAATCATTTAAAGAGTGCTTTATTTAAGCAAGCATTCAATGAATTAGAACAAAAGCTGCAATAAGAAACTGAACATGTGAGGACACATTTTAACAAGTATTAGATTGTGAATTTGGGATTCCCAGGTATTGCTTGTGGTAAAGAACCTGCCTGGCAATGCAGGAGACATAAGAGACACAGGTTCTGTCTGTGGGTGGGAAGATCCCTTGGAGGAGGTCATGGCAACCAACTTCAGTATTCTTGCCTGGAGAATACCATGGACGGAGGAGCCTGGTGGGCTACAGTTCATATAGGGCTGCAGAGTTGGACATGACTGAAGCGAGTTAGCACACACATACACGGATTGTGAACTCATGGAAGACAGTCATTTGCACCTTATCAAGTTCAATCTCTGATTTATTGTACTGAACTATACAAAACTGCTGATATTTGAGTGTGTCTGACCTATAAAAATTTACGTATGATTCAATCCACTAGAAGTATATTCTTATATGACAATGGCAACAAGAACATTTCTAGAATTTTTTTTTCCAAATAGTTTCCTTGATTTAGAATCAGTTTTTTTAAGGTGGTATAATCATGTTTTTATTTGAGACAGAACCCTCTAGAAGCATAGCAGAATGGGTTGGAGGGTACTAAAGGCAAGGAAAACATTTAGAAGACTTTACCATAGTCCATTCAAGAGTTAATAACGTTTGGAAATAGAGGATTGGTGGAGAGAAGGCAAAGAAGAAATGAAATATTAGTTCATTAATTCATTAATTTTATTAGAGTTAAAATTTTAAATCAAACTAACATGTACACATGATTTAAGAATAAACCAGTTCAGTTCAGTTCAGTTCATTTCAGTCACTCAGTCGTGTCCAACTCTTTGCGACCCCATAAATTGCAGCATGCCAGGCCTCCCTGTCCTTCAGCATATCTGAGGTTATTGATATTTCTCCCTGCAATCTTGATTCCAGCTTGTGTTTCTTCCATTCCACTGAGTGATTTTTAATGAAAACACATGTCTACCTTGCCCTTCCTCAATCCAGTCCTGTTCTCCACAGCTAACTATTTTAACTTCTTAATTGTTTATGTTGAAATTTATTCTGTGGTTGCTCAGAACCTCTGTATTCAGTTGTACAACTGTGGCGGCCCTAAAATAGCTCCATATCTTTGAATAGTATGTGTTTACAGCTAGTTCTTGACTTCAGTTTTTGTCCTTATCAATCTATTTTCCTTTTTCCTACCTTTCAATATAGTTGAATCACTATTTGAATATATTTTAACGACAGTTTTCATATTTTAATAGATGTATTTAGCCCTTCACATTAAAAAAATTAATTTTGTTTGTTCTTGGCTATACTGGGTCTTCGTTGTTGTGTGAGCTTTCTCTTGCTATGGCAAGTGGGGGCTACTCTTTCTTGTGGTGAGCAGGCTTCTCACTGTGGTCGCTTCTCTTGTGGTGGAGCACATGCTCTAGGCACATGGCCTTCAGTAGGTGCAGCAGCTGGGGCTCCGTAGTTGCGGCACACAGCCTTAGCTACTCTGAGGCATATGGGATCTTCCAGACCAGGGATTGAACCCACGTCCCTTGAATTGACAGTCAGATTCTTATCCACTGGACCACCAGAGAAGTCTTGAATACACGTTTTTAAACATGTGGGTGCTTGCTACATGCTTGGATATGTTGGGTGAAAATTCATATATTGAAATTCTACCCACACTACTTCAGACAGTGACAGAATTTGGAGACAGGACCCTAAAAAAAGGTGATTAAGCTAAAATGAGACGGTAAGTTCAGACACTAACTCATTCTGATTGACATGCTTATAAGAAGAGGAAATTTGGACACAAAGAGACACCAGGAATGCGTGCACAGAGAAATGATCATGTGAGGACACGAGAAGGCAGCCATTTGTACGCCACCTTGATCTCAGACTTCCAACCTCCAGAAATATAAGAAAATAAATGTATTGCTAAGCCATACAGTCTGTTGTATTTTCCTAGGGCAGCCATAGCAAACTAATAATGAATAAAGTAAAAAATTTAAATTATTTAATATATTTTTATTGCTTGTTTCATCAACAGTAGCCAGTGTATTTGATTCTCCACTTTTCCAGATGAAGGTTTTTAGCACCCTTAGCTTTCCATTTGCTCTCTTTCCCTTTCAGTTTTCACTTTTCATCATCTGTATTTTTGCATCAAGTTTGATAATATTTACAGTCTACTCTGCAACCATATTTAAGTGTTATATGCTTTGTCTCTGGGTTGATCCTAAAAATTGGTCATCAGTAAATGTCTTCCCAGGTGGCTCAGTGGTAAAGAATCCGCCTGCCAATGCAGGAGATGAAGGAGACCCAGGTTTAACCCTAGGGTCATGAAAGTCCCCTAAGTAGGATATGGCAACCCATTCCAATATTCTTGCCTGGACCATCACATGGACTGAAGAGCCTAGTGGGCTACGGCCTCTGGGTCACAGAGTTGGACATGACTGAGCTGGTGTGCATGCAAATGTTGTCTACGTGCTATGACTGTTTCCTCAACAACAAAGCAATTTAATTCTCATTTTCTGAAGTTCTTTTTTTCACTCTCCCCCGCCCTCAGTTTGATGAGTCTGTGGGCTATCTGGGTTTGGGTAAGCTTAGTTCTAGGTTGTGGGTCAGATTTTTATGCACATGCCTTATTCTGGGATCTGGCTACTCAGGGCATGCTCTTATCATACGATGACAGATAGGCATGAGGGCAAGCAAGACAACACGAAACATTTAAAGCCTTTCTTCATATCACATTAGCAGCCATTCCATTGGTTAAATCGAGTCACACAGTTAAGTCCAATGTCAATGGAAGGGATGTATATTTTGGACACGATGAACCATGACAAGACTGTGGGGAAGGGGGCGAATGAATTGTAAGCCTGTCATAGTAGCTACCAAAGGTTCCAATGGCTACTGAAAACCACTGTTATTTTCCCTAAATTATTTGCTTTTGTTTGTTTTTCAGGCAAATACCTGACTTTTGTTAAGATCACATACATTTAAGAAAAAAGTCCATGTAATAGAATAGTAAAGTCATAGTATTTAGCAGGACCTTACACAAAGCAAACACTCAGTAAATATTTGATAGACTAAGTAAATGAATGTGTGAATAAAAAGAAACTAGTTTTTCAAAATGGATTATTCAGATCAGAAAGTTTCAAAAATGTTTATTTTTCTTCCAGATAATTAAGACAGTTTCAGAATTATACATGAAAATGTACTTATCTGTCCTGGGTTTGTTCTCCTGTTATCCGAAGTGGTTCAGTGACTATATTTAATTTTCGTCCTTAAAATACATACAAGGCTAATTTAAATTTTTTGTTGCATTAACAATATCTACCCTGAAGGATAATTTACTTGAAAAATTTAGGATTTCATAGTGTAGTTGCTTTAGAATTTAAATGGAAAATATTTCATATTGTTAAGTTTCTAAAAAATTGTTATCAACTACCTCACTTTAAAAGTAAATGAATTGGCCTGAAATATATGAAAAAATTCAGCCACAAAGGTGACTTTTTCCTGTTTTGTGGGACTACATTTAGCTTCAGTTTAAGCCTGGATTTGCAAACATTCATGAATTAGAAAGTTTTCTCACAATGATTTTCTTCTCTGAAAAGTTTTAAAATAATTATTATTAACTGGTAAGTTTTATTTAAAATGTCTAATCAAGCTCTTTTGCAAAGATAAAAAATAAAAAAAAACTATTTGGATCAACACCATGGATTTAATTCATGAAATGAGGCCAATTGAATGGCTTCTCTGGTAACCTAGGTCTGATTTCTTTTGAAAGTAGAGAATCTGGTAATTTAGTAATCTCTGTAATGTTAATGGAATGCAAGTTTGTATTGGTGGTAGCATATCTGTTCTAAACTGCACAGTTTGACTTTACCATATTGTTTATTTACTTAAAAACTTTGCTCTGCCTGCAGATGAGAACTATTATTGGAGACTATTAATAAGATCTATATTACATCTTGGTCTAAATATACCTCATTGTCCCCTTGACTATTAATATCTTTGTATTTCAACCAGGTGTTTTTCCTCCCAGAGTGCCTATGATAGAGATGTAGAAAGATCATACAGATGTGTGAAGAAAGTTTTTGTTGTCACGGAACGTTTCAGGTTTAGGAAGCTTCTATTCTTGAGAGTTTAAATCTCAGGAACAAGCTTGCTATTCGCAGCTTGCAAGTCATGTTAGTGACAGCTATTAGTATCTAATCTCTGAATTTATTTTGAAAAGGCAAGTTTCAAAATAAATAAGAGTAGGTAGCAAGGAAACTGCAAAGTCAAATTTCTAAGCTTAGAAAAATGTTTCCACAGTCTATGATTTTTTTGTGTGAGTTTAGGTGGCAAGTCACCTATTGCTGGTTGTGTAAAGAGGATCTCCTTAAATTCACTACAGCTTCTACCTCGGTCTAATAGGCTTCTATCCAGCTAGGGTTCAAAAAGAATTAAACAGGGGGTAAAGAATCTGCTAAGTCCTCAGTAAGCAGGGTATTTATTTTGTGTGTGTGTGTTTGTGTTGGGGTGTGTGTGTCTATATTTAATCAGCCTAACAAAGTGAAAAGATATAGGGATGCATATTAGTTTTCTAGGGCTGTTGTAAAAAAACACCACAAACTGGGTGGCTTAAAACAAACTAAGTGTATCATCACACAGTTCTGGAGGCCAAGAGTCAGAAATCAAGGTGTTGACAAGGCCACTTTTCCCTGAAACCGGTAGGAGAAGTCTTTGCCTCTTCCTAGCTTCTGATGATTTGTTGGAAATCTTTGTGGAGGCTCTTGCTTGCAGCTGCCTCGCTCCAATCTCTGCCATTATTGTCACTTGACGTTCTCCCTGTGTGTCTCTGTCTTCACATGTCTGCCTTATAAGGATACCAGTCATTCTGGATTACAGGCCCACCCTACTGCAGTATGACTGCACTTTAACTTGACTATTCACATCTGCAATGATCCTAGTTCCAAATACAGTCACATTCTGGAGTAGCTTGGGGTTAGGACTTCAACATATTTTTTTGTTTGTTTTTGTGGAGGGCATAAATCAACCCATCACAGAATATAAAGCAGAGAGAGAACTCAAACTCTGAAGTGAATAGTCAGAAAGGGACCTCTGTTAGCCTGTAATGGAGACTGTGCGAATTAGGAAAAATGGTCCCTCAGGGTGGATACAGTCACCACGCCAGGGCTCACAGCTGGAGAGAGAGCACAAGCTGGATTTCAGCCCCTCTTATCCCATCAGCATAGTGTCTTTGTATAGAGCACCAACAGCCCAAACTAACATGATGCTGAGACTAGAAGCAGATGATGATAATGTGTTGATAGTAAGAATGTTGACAAGAACAAGTTGATGAAAATGGAATATTTTGATGGAGATGGAACAAAGTAGGGAGGGTGGATGGCATTCAATGTCTGACCTCACCAGTGTTTATGGAGTATCTAATTCATGCTAGGTCCTCTGGTGGTGTCTGATATGTAGCACAGAACAGAATGGAGGAGTCCTCTTCTCTGCCTTTAAGAACTTACATTATCTATCTAGTGTAGGCAAATAATAAGCAAACAGCAAGCACACTATCATAAATCATGGAAAGTGTTCTGAAAGAAATAAAGAGCATATGATGAGAGAAGAAAATAGAGGAATAGAGTAGATAACCTTTTTCAGATAGAGTGATCAGAAAACAACACCTTAAAAAGATATTTAGATACAGACCTAATGGATAAGACTTAGGGGTGACATTGGTTAAAGCTGCATCTAGTGGGATGAGAGATAAGATACCTAACCTAAAAATTCTTGGTCTTACTGATTTTAGATCTTGGTATCATTCTCAATTTAGCCTTTTTACTTCTCTTTTCTACTATTGATAGAATTCATTATTTTGTTGAGAGATTTTTAGTACTCTCCCATTGGAAATAATTTTGTAAATACAACTCAATTTTATCAGTTGTTCAAAATTTGTAGCAATTGTGAAATGTATGTGTTATTATCCAAGAATTTTATTTCCTCACGGAACTGGAGCTATCCAGGTTTCCTATGAGGCCCAACGATTCTCCCAGAACTGGGATCAGCTGCCAAAATCTCTAAAAGCAAAACTGAAGATGGATTTGTGCTTGATATGTTCATACAAAGTTCCCTACATCTTGGGCATCCAGACAGGTCCAGTCATTCTAGGAAGGATACTGGGTACTGAAATAGTTTAAATGAAATTTGCATTTTCTAATCACCATTTCCTTCCAGTTCTGTATCATTACATGTGAGGTTTAAAATGCAACAAGATCATGTACACCTGTGGCAGATTCATGTCAATGTGTGCCAAATCCAATACAGTACTGTAAAGTAAAATAAAGTAAAAAAATAAAATGCAACAAGAAAAATAGACTTCTTTTAAAATAATCAGGTTAAACTAGTCACAAGCCTTACATACTTAGATTTTTTTTCTGTGCTCAAAAAAATTGGATCTGAAGTATCAACAACACACAAAAAAAGAATTAAACATAAACTTTGGTCATTTATGGCCAAAAGGAATTTCATGGCTGAGAAATGCATGTGGTACTCTAGGTGGGTCCGTCTCTAGGTGGGTACTGTAGCTGTATAAGCTTCACTTGGTATCCCTTCCCCAGAGACCTAGAATTCACCGAGTACCATGTCATCCCAATCACTCTCCTGTTTCCTTTCCTTCACAGCATTTATCAATATCTAGAGAAGGAAATGGCAACCCACTCCAGTATTCTTGCCTGGAGAATCCCAGGGATGGGGGAGCCTGGTGGGCTGCCGTCTATGGGGTCACACAGAGTCGGACACGACTGAAGTGACTTAGCAGCAGCAGCAGCAGCAAAGTCACTACATTAATTATTTGCTTATTGCCTGATTTCCTACTGCAAAACTCTACCTAGATCTTCTCTTCTTCATAGCTGTATCCATAGCACTTAAAACATAGCGTACAGTAAATACATAATAAATATTTGAGAATGTGTAATGAAATTCAGGTATAGAGAAACATTTCTACTGACAAAAGAACTAAAAACTTATTTACTCAAAGGTGGTCAAAAGTTTTTAACATTAAATGCTTCTTCTATGAAAGCTATTACATTATGTATGTAATTTGCTGCTGCTGCTGCTGCTGCTGCTAAGTCGCTTCAGTCGTGTCCGACTCTGTGTGACCCCATAGACGGCAGCCCACCAGGCTCCCCCATCCCTGGGATTC
>SJYX01015615.1:642289-656272 GCA_006410675.1 Oreotragus oreotragus
CATCATCTGCAGTGATCTTGGAGCCCAGAAAAATAAAGTCAGCCACTGTTTCCCCATCTATTTCCCATGAAGTGATGGGACCAGATGCTATGATCTTAGTTTCCTGAATGTTGAGCTTTAAGCCAACTTTTTCACTCTCCTCTGTCACTCATCAAGAAGATTTTTAGTTCCTCTTCACCTTCTACCATAAGGGTGATGTCATCTGCATATCTGAGTTTATTGAGATTTCTCCCAGCAATCTTGATTCCAGCTTGTGCTTCTTCCATTCCAGCGTTTCTCGTGATGTACTCTGCATATAAGTTAAATAAGCTTTGTATTATATCCGGTCAATATTTGTATTCATGGTCTACCCTGGGTCAGACATCTGCTATTAGGAGTTGTAGGTCAAGTCACCTTGCTTAACAGTCTGAGATACAATGAAAGAGAGGTAATTATCCAAAAGAAAACTGGGGCAGTGCTACTAAAGAACAAATGTGTACAGCAAATATGCAAGGAAAGAAGCTAGAGGCAGGGATCCAATGAGAAGATCATTTCAAAATCACAATATGAGGTGATGAAATAATGGACTGTGGTGAAGTAGTACTATGAAGAAAGTTTGATGTTACTCCCAAATTGATTGATGATCAGGTGGGGTTTGGTCATAATGATTTGAAGGTGATGACAAAAGCAGTGTGATCAGGAGGGAAAGCTGGTTTTATAGGAAGGTATAGAAACACTTGTACTTTTTTCATTACCCAGTATATAAACATTCTTCATATTTTGGAAGGATTGCAAAGTAAGAAGGCAGAATCCTATCTTCTATCATGGGAGCCAAAAGTTTATGTGTGGGAGCAGATAATCTCCCTCCAAGCTTCTTCATACAGTAGATTAAGTGTAGGAACATCACCTAGGCTGGAAACATCAGATACGCCCATCTGGAGCTTTAGTTCTTGAGGGAGTATGAAATAAGGCAGTGGATGGTCAGAGATTTCTTTTTTCCCTTGTGGCAGAGTTGTGAGTCCAGTAGCACAAGATAATCGTTAAGTGGTAACGGCATAAGGGCAGTATCCTCAGCAGACTACATATGTGGTGGGGTGTAGCTGTGTCTTGGTTTCTGCTTATTATTGAGGCTGGTTCTCCAGCCCTTCCATCGATCTTGTGAGACAGTCCTTACAGACTACCAAAACAATTCAGTTTCTACTTAAGTGGAGAGTTTGTTCCTTTTGTTTGGAAAGAGGGATGATGATGTACGGAGGCCGCAGCAGGGGTGACAATGACTGGCATTTTAGTCATGATGAGTGAAAACCAATAGTGTGACAATCACACAGAAATGTTTGGACTCAGCTGGATAAGGGCAAGGAGTGCGTGCAAGGAGTCAATAGTGGAGGTAGAGTTGGATGTTATCTACCCAGATGTAGTTAAGGCAGTTATGACAATGGATGGATTTGTTGCGGAGAGAAAGTATGAAGAAAGAAAAGAATGTCCAGGGCAAATCTTTGGAGTATACAACAGTAAGAGAATAAGAGAAGAAAGAATAAATGACAGCAGTTAGNTAGTGGAGGCAGAGTTGGATGTTATCTACCCAGATGTAGTTAAGGCAGTTATGACAATGGATGGATTTGTTGCGGAGAGAAAGTATGAAGAAAGAAAAGAATGTCCAGGGCAAATCTTTGGAGTATACAACAGTAAGAGAATGAGAGAAGAAAGAATAAATGACAGCAGTTAGAGAGCTGGATGGAAAGACAACACAGTTCAATCATACAGGTCAAGGAAGGACAGAAGTTCAAGGGGAAGTTATCAGCATTTTTGAAAGAATAAAATTCATTTAAAATATTTTTTCAGAAAGCTTTAAAAAATATGAAACTCAGACTTTTGAATTCAACATTCTTTTTGGAATTCTTATTTCTTTCTATGCTTGTAGAACTAGATCAATTAATATATAAGATTTCTTTTTGCTCTTAATCTTTAAGAAATTATGTTGACATTGGATAAAGAGTTGTATTTTTATCTCAAAAATCTGATAAAGATGGTAAACTAGTATTTATACAGTTTGAGGAAAACAAACCATTAGAGAATGCAGAACTAGCCCATCTCCTACAACTGAAGTGTTCAATTTTCCCATAATGATAGGAAACTAAGCAAATTTTTTAAAATTCTAAAATTTTTAAAAATTCTACTTCTTTCTTGAATTCCACTCTCTAATGGGAATTATACAGACCACTGGATAAGAGTATGAGTGTTTTAGGGCTAGTCAAGATTCTACAGAATTAAAACAAAGTATTTTCTAACCTTTAGAGCAAAATAGGTTTTCTTTGGTTTGATTTACTGTGCCCATAAACTATTCCTACAATTTCTTTGAGAAAAAGATTATTTGTTCAGATGTATTTTGGGTAACTCTGGCTGAAACAAAACGGAAAAAGATGCTTTAAACTGTAATTCTTCTCAGAGTATTTAGTATTGGAAATGCATTTAATTTTTTGATTGACAAATACTTGTTCAACACCTTCCAGGGCCAGACACTGTAAGCACTGGGGGCATAGTAGAGGCTTGCCTTTAGTAAAGGGCTGGTGAGAATTTCCTGTTATTCTGCAAGCAAATGTATGGTATGCAGTTTCTCTTTTACTTTTGTTAACCAGGGGAATCTTTTCTTTTCTTTTTTTTGGTGGAGCATCTTGGGACTGTCTTTCTGAGGGACCTGCTTTGAGAAAATGTAGGGCTGCATTTACTATTAGATTGCCTTGATAGGACTTTTCCCTAAGAGGTCCAGAAACTGGAGAACAAGGCCAGGAGGGGCAAGCAATGAAGCAGACCTAACTGAAGACTTGACACACTTTGATTCCCTAAGTGCACCCAACCACTGAGGTCAGCCCTGGGAATGTGGGGACAAGAGGAGACTCAAGTATTTTGAAGCAGTGAAGCTTTTCAGTGGTTTAATATCAAGAGGGATGCTGATAGACAACCTTTATTTTTGAATTTTTCAAAATATCTATTTGAATTCTAATCAGAGGGTATATTATCTTCTTTCCTGCCTAGTGGTGGGGAGATGCCTCCAAGAGGTTACCTTGTGCTCAGAGAATTAAAGAGCTCTGGATAGCTTTTCTTTGTGGAAAGGAACCAAGGAGGTAAAGGTTTGAGATGGTGAGAGCAAAGGTGATGAGTGGACAAGAACATGAATCAGGAACACAACTTGGGGACCTCAAGTTATTTCTAATCAGTACTATAAACTAGTCACATTGTAAAAGTGTTGAGGGTTCCATGGACAGCAGATCTTACACTTATATATATGATTTTACATATAAATATGTAAGACCTGCTGTCCATGGAACTCTCAACATTGTTTTACAAAATAACTAGTTTATAGCACTGAGATGGTATTTGGAAAGGAGAAGGCTTTCACTGTTAGAAAGACCTGGATTTGAAACTGAGCTTCTTCATTTCTTATTAGGTGCCTGTGACATAATAATTATGCTCTCAGTTATGTGCAAAGGCTCTGTGAAGGCAACAAAGATGAAACAAACAGGAACTTTATCCTCAAATACCTTATAATTTGAATGGGAGATAAGGAATGTACTTTTACCCATGACATAAAGTAGGAAATGAATAAGGATCATGAGAGGTTATACAGCACTATTCACCCTTATATTTTCAGTTTACAATTTCCTTCCTTGGAAATAATAAGGGGCTCTCATTTGCATCTGAGGACTGTATCATACTGAATCTAATTTTTAAGAAAGAATACTTTGTTGCCAGACACATAAAAATCACACATATTTCTACTTGGCCTGTTTCTAGCAAGTTTTGTTTTTATTTGTTAAAATTAGGCATTAGTTAAACAGATAATGCTATTTCTACTCATAAACAATTTGAATAAATTGTATAGTAGTTTCTAAGCATCAGCCTCTTTACCTCTACTTTCTCATGTGTTCCTTATAACAATTAGATGTTGTATGAAAGATACTAGCACTTCTTTTTCTAAATTAAAAGTTAAAAAATTTTTTCAAACTTTTTATTTTATATTGGAGTATAGCAAATTAACAGTATTATGATAGTTTCAGGTGGACAGCAAAGAGGCTCATCCATACACGTACATGTAATCATTCTTCCCTAAACTCCCCTCCTATCCAGGCTGCCACATAACATTAAGCAGTGTTCCCTGGTACTAGGACTTCCTTTTGTCAGGTGAGGAAACTGAGGTTCAAGATCATTCAGTGATTTACCCAAGTCTAGCAACTGAGGTAGAGTTGGAAATAAAACCACAGTTAACTGGTTCCAATTTCTACATTCTTTCTTACAGACTGTGGTTTCCCAGCCTTCAGGCTTCAGAGTCTTAGACAAGCTTCAAATTTATCCAAAAGATTAGTGAATTCAAATATACCAAAAGTTAACTATAGTCTAAAGACGATATTCTCCACGTAATTGAGATGATCAGTTCAGTTCAGTTCAGTTGCTCAGTCATGTCTGACACTTTGTGACTCCATGGACTGCAGCACGCCAGGCTTCCCTGTCCATCACCAACTCCCAGAGATGATAAGATGATAGTATGACAAATATACTTAAGTATGACAAGTATACTTAATATTAAGATGATAGTATGACAAACATAATGTAATTTCAGTTAAGAATGTAATTAATTCATACTTTTTTGTTGTTATGCATTTTCTTCAACTATCACAATATGAACTTTTATTATTATTACTAATAACATGGAAAAGGAATCCCTGATGCCTACTCCTTTAGAAGGAAAATTATCAACTATTTAAATAAAATGCAAATCAAGCAATTGAAAACAACATTGCAGAGAAAGCTTTTTCTTCCTTTCCTCTCCTTTTCTTCCTTCCTTTTCTTTTTTTTTGAAAAAAAAAAAAAAAAAAAAAAATCCTACTGGTCAATGCTTTGGAAGCCTGTGGTTTCTTTGTAGTCCAAAGTGCTATTTTTAGTCTGTACCCAAAGGCCTGGAATTCTCATATTGACCCATATGGTCAAATATTCCTCTTAACCAAACTATTGATGAGACAGGATACAGAAGCCTGTTTCTAACTTTACTTTAGCAATTCCTCTTAAAATCTCATGAGATATTCTTAAAATAGTTATAATTAGGTGGCCCTGGAAACAAAAAAATAATTATCTTCTGATTTTATAACATATTATAAACAAAATAAAAAACTGGTTCTGCTATTGTTATATGAAATGATAAAATCTTTCCAATTAAGTCCTCAATTAAAAGAAGGAGCTTTTAAATTGGAATTAAAAAAAAAAAAAAAAAAGGGTTTTCTTAGACCTGGAAAAGGACAAAGGCAGACCGCAGAAAAGAAAATTGCCTGCGGGAATAATGGGATAGGAAAGAGAATCACGTCAGCACGCTCTTTCAGTCCCCCTCTCCATACGTCCCTCATTGCTAGAACACTTTTGATGGTGAAAGGAAATGATATTAATAATCATGCGGTTAAGTACTTGACAGTCTGCCCCTACCAACCGGGAATCAGGGTCTGTTTGCTTATCACAATGGAGCCAAACAGGTAGGAATCAGCTTTAGTAAAGTATGTTTTGAAACATTTGAAAAATTTTAGAATTTCCACTCTCTCACACTTGATCTTCGACATCCTGTTCAGCAAAGTGGTATGCAAACTTAGTTGCTTTATTATTCAAAGAAAGCAAGAATAAATTTCTCTTCAAAGTATATTTGAGTAATACTCCCATTAATCTTGTATTTTAGTTCTTTCATAAATCTTAGTACTAAGTGGTTGATAGAAGCAAGTCTTGCCAAATATGCAAATAAAGGAGAGTAATTTCAATATTTCTACTTAAAAATGAATGTGTTCTATTTTTTAAGGAAGTAAAAGAGAAATTCAATCCAAAAAGATGTTTTTTCTAAGAATTAATATGAATATAAAATTTCAAAGTTTTTAACATATTTTCCCATTTTGTCCTCATTCAGTTCATCATTTCTTGTATCCTTTTTGTTCCATTAGTTTGATTTGTTTGTGTGTTGCCACTTCCTACCGATGAATTGGCTAATTTGTTTTAGAGAAGATGATACTAGTTGACTATTTTAAAGATTAAAAAGCAGATTTCTCCCCCTCCTAACGTGGATGATGTGCTTAGACTCCTGCAGAAATTCTGAAAGAAAATATTTCCAAGAAATTCAAGAAAATAATTCATGGTTATTTAAAAACACACACACACAATGTGCTTTAATACCCAGAAAAGATGACTGATGTAGTCATATAAATATTCTTATCCTCTTTTCAGGAATTTAAGGAGACTTGTACTGGAAGGTTATGTTTAGAAACTTTTTGATATTACAAGGAGAGGGAAGGCAGCTCATAAATTTTAAAGAATATGGTTGGAATTTTTTTTTAAGGCTTTAGATGGTTTAAGTTGTTTTTATTTATGCAAAATTACATATTTTTAAAAATTTTGTGCTCTACTTGCAATTTTTTATCCAACTCCTGTTATTCATGGTGATTATATCTATCACGTCACTGTGATAGAAATACTGAATTAATGAATTAGTGCTGAATAGTGAATCTCCACTCCCAGGGCAAATAAAGAGTTAAGTTCCTGTGAACCTCTGGTCACAACATTTTTATCAACTGATCAGTTATGCAATCTTGTTTTTATTCATGTTTCTATTTAAATACACCTTATTTAATATATACTGTTGATTCATTAACATTGAACTCATGTCCAGTGGTACTATAACTCATGGCTGAACCAAATTTATCTAACACATGTATTTTCTCCACAAGGCCTTCTTGTGCCTAGACAGCACTACTCCATTATGCGTGAGGATCATTTTAAATAGTAAAATCTCCTTTCCAAAAAAGGACAGAAAAATGAGAAAAATGTGAAATAGATCGTGAAACACTGACACTTGTTTACAGTATGAGAGCTGACATAAGAAGGCAGAGCTTCTCCTTGTTTGACCTCAGTAGGAACGTGCACGCAGGGGAACTCAATCTTCCAATCTGTGCAAGCCTACAAAAGAGCAATGAGTAAGGGTTAGTAAGGAGGCAAGTACAGGAAACACGAATGATGAGAATGTACTGTATACTGTTCACCTTTATGTCACGGCTAACTACAATGCTGCCCAGCATGAGGAGCTCAATATATATGGTGAACAACTGGTTTCCCTTAATTTTTAAATGAATCCCAGTTGTCTTACTCTGATTTGTGGTATACTAGTTTTGTACAGGTGAACATTTTAGAGTAATATGATTGCTTGCTTGAATAGACTCATAATTGTTTCCCTCTGGAACTTGGAAAATATTGCTCTATTATCTCTGACATCTAAAATTGATAAAAATTGTGATGCCAATATAAATCTCAGTCCTCTGTAGTGTACCTGTTAATTCCTCCCCTCTGTGCCTTCTTTGAAAGCTTTTAGAATTTTTTTCTTTTCCTTGGAAAAATGAAAATTCATATGCATTTGGACTTTTAAAATGGAAACATTTATATCTTTCTACAGTTCTGGGAAATTTTCTTTATTGGTTAATTCATTGGTTCTGTCTTCCTCCAGTCTCTCTATTAATACAGAAATCTTATTGAGTTCTAAATATCTGAATCTAGATGACATCTTTTTTTAAGTTGCTTTTACACATTTAACACATTGTCCTTTTATACTGTGTCCTGGGAGCATAGGCTGGCTTAGATTTCTAACTTAAATATTTATCTGCGGTCATGTCCATTATACAATTCAATCCATGTGTTGAATTTTAGAGAAAAACTTACAAATATATTCATTTTGAGTTAATTTTTATATACAGTATGAGGGATAGGGTACAAACTCATTCTTTTGCATGTGAGTATCAAGTTGTTCAAGTAACAAACAAGCAATTCATTTGTTAAAAGGATTATTGTTTCCGCATTGGATTCTCTTGCCTTGTTGAAAATCAGTTCACTATAAATGCAAGGGTTTCTTTCGGGAATGTCAATTTTATTCCACTGTTCTATATGTCTAGTTTTATGTCAATATTATACTGCCTTGATTATTGTAGCTTTATATTAAATTTTTTAATTCAGCAAGGTCTCCAACTTTGTTCTTTTTCAAGATTGATTTGACTTTTCTGGGTCCCCTGCATTTCCCTATAAATTTAGAATCAACTTGTCAATTTTTGCAAAAATGGCTGGTGGATTTTGATAGAAATTGTATTGAATCTGTAGATCAACGTAAGGTGTATTGCAGTGTTAGCAATACCGAAGCTTTCAGGTCCATGAATCTGGGATGTCTTTCCATTTGTTTAAATCTTCTTTAATTGCTTTCAATGATATTTTATGGTCTTAAGTATATAAATTTTACATTATTTTTGTTAAATTTAAGTATTCTACTTGTTTGAATTCTTTTATAAATGGGATTATTTTCTTAATTTCATTTTTGAATTGTTCATTGCTGATTGTGATTTAGTTGCTAAGTCGTGTCTGATTCTTTTGTGACCCCATGGACTATAGCCCACCAGGCTCCTCTTTCCATGGGATTTTCCATGTATTCCGAGAATACTGGAGTGGGTTGTCATTTCCTTCTCCAGGGGATCTTCCCAACCCAGGGACTGAACCCGAGTCTCTTGTGTCTCTTGCATTTCACACGGGTTAGAATATAAGTGAATTTTATACACCAATCTTGTGTCTTGGCAACCTTGCTGAATTTGCTTATTAGTTCTAATAGTTTGTGTGCATGCATGTGTATTCCTTAGGACTTTCTATACTTGAGACCATGTGATCCACGAATAGAGATAAGTTCACTTCTTTTTTTCCAAACTGGGTATCTTTTATTTATTTTTATTTTCCCATTTTATCTTTCTCCTCTTCTTTATCCCCACCTTCTCATCTTCCTTTTACTCTCTATTTCGTATATATTTCTTCTGTCATTTCTAGAGATTGCAGCAGATAGGAGAAGAAATTGGCCTGGTCCTCCTTCTTAATTCAAGTCTGAGAACTATGTATAATAGTAAAATGTAAGAAATAACTAAAATGAGAATTGTTAATCTGCAGTACACCAACATAATGATACATCATACAAACATTAAATATATATGCGTAAAGAATGCTTTAAAGAATGCTGAAGTCTATGCAAAGTGCATGCGATACATTAAGTATAAAAGGCAAGATTTTAGACTGTATTTATGGTATGATCATAAAATGTACAAAAGAAAGCATTACTAAATTATTAGGAAAAAACGTGATGGATATGCCAAAATATTTATTTATCAAACATTAGTCATGTAATTTGGGGAAGGCAATGGCACCCCACTCCAGTACTCTTGCCTGGAAAATCCAATGGACAGAGTAGCCTGGTGGGCTGCAGTCCATGGGGTCGCTAACAGTCGGACAGACTGAGCGACTTCACTTTCACTTTTCTCTTTCATTCATTGGAGAAGGAAATGGCAACCCACTCCAGTATTCTTGCCTGGAGAATCCCAGGGATGGGGGAGCCTGGTGGGCTGCCGTCTATGGGGTCACACAGAGTCGGACACGACTGAAGCGACTTAGCAGCAGCAACAGCAGCAGTCATGTAATTTAAAAATACATGTCCTATTATTTGAAGGTTAGTGGCTAGTGGTTAAGCCAGTGCCTGTAACTTCTTACATGCTATGGTCCCTAGGTAATCTGTTACTACATTTCAGACTATTTTCTTCCTTGCTCTCTCAGCTACAGCCAAACTGGCCTCTTTTTTTTTTTTTGTTCTTTGAGCACATCAAACTTCAGGGCCTTTTTCCCCCCCTCTCTTTTATATTTATGGAACATTATCTTACCAAATATTCCCATGGCTTTATCCATGATTTCATTCAAGCTTCTGATCTAATTTTACTTTATCAGTCTATCCTGTAAAAAATAGCAACTCTCTCTGGTCCTTTACACTGCTTTTTCTTTGTAAATCATTACTGCCATAAGCTATTCATTCATTTCTTTCTCCACTACAGTATGAATACCATGAAAGTAGAAACTTCGTCTTGTTCACTGCTGTATCTTCAGAACCTAGAACAGTGTTTGGCAAATAGTGGGTACCTAATAAATGTTTGTTAAATAAATAACTTTGTGAATGCATATCTGACATAAAACAGGCAATCTGTCATTTTATTCTGTGTTTAACTTGACAAAACATATCTGAACCCTAAATTCCTACTGAAGTTTGAGGAGTTAATATGGAATATGGAAATAATGGTGTTTTGAAGTGTAGATGTTTAAACTTGGTTTTTACAAATCATATTTTGTCTAAGAACTGCTGGCAGTGGATGAAGCTCTCATTCTATTACAGGATTGACTCTTTTATTTGCCAGAAACATTAAATAAGATAAATGAGTATATAATCATTTGTTGAGTGCCCACTGTATCATGTTTTATAATCCTAGTTAATCATTGCTACATGTTAAACAGAGATTACTATCCTCAACTTTCAAAGGAGGAAGCTGAGGCCAAAGAAGATAAATCATTTGACCAAAGGTACAAAGAAATAAGTCACAGTCTGAATTCAAACCGAAGTCTTCAAACTCTTAAGTGCAGCGATTTTTTCATAGATTGATTAATTAATTTAAAAATGTTTATTGAGTAGTTGCTATGTGTCAGGTTCTTTTTTTTTTTTTGCAGGAGGGTATACAATGTGGCTCCAATACTCTTGCCTGGAAAATCCCATGGATGGAGGAGCCTGGTGGGCTGCAGTTCATAGGGTCGCTAAGAGTGGGACACGACTCAGCAACTTC
Source organism: Oreotragus oreotragus (assembly GCA_006410675.1). NCBI lineage: Eukaryota > Metazoa > Chordata > Mammalia > Artiodactyla > Bovidae > Oreotragus > Oreotragus oreotragus. The sequence continues at coordinate 652,963 of SJYX01015615.1, forward strand.
ACTTTCACTTTCATGCATTGGAGAAGGACATGGCAACCCACTCCAGTGTTCTTGCCTGGAGAATCCCAGGGACGGGGGAGCCTGATGGGCTGCCGTCTATGGGGTCGCACAGGGTCGGACACGACTGAGGTGACTTACCAGCAGCATACAATGTTGAATAAAACAAAAAAAGTCCTCATACTTTGTCATATTCTAGGGTGGCAAGAGAGAAAAACAACAAAGTGACAAATAAAAAGTATATGAGATGCCTGATTAGATGGTGACTGGTACTAAGGAGAAAATGAAGCAGAGAAGGAGATACGGCATTCTGGAAGAGGTATTGACAGTGGTCGAGTTAATATCTTAAATAAGCTGTTAGAGAAGATTTAACTGAGAAAGTGACATGTAATCTACAGTATTCTGGGGGAAGAGCATCCTCAGGAGGGGGAAGAAGTGTAAAGGCTCTGAGGCACCTGTGTTCTTGTGTATTTGAGGAAAAGGAAGAAGCTAGTGTGATCGGCTTGGAGTGGCCATGGTGGAGAGTGGTAGAAGATCAGTGTCAAACAGGCAAAGGGGAGGGAATTCAACAGCTGGGATTTTGTAGGACTTTGGTTTTTACTGTGAAGGAAACAAGGAGATGTCGGACAATTTTGAGCAGTGAAGTGAGGTGATAATTTATGTTTTAAAATAATCTTGTGATTTATGTTTATTGAACAGATTTGGCTTGGAAGACCAAAAGTTTAGTTTTCTCTATCTGAAATTTGAGATGCCTGACACATCGAGTAGAAATATGGAGCAGGCAGAGTTTGAATATAGAGTTTGGAATTCAAAGGAGAGGTCTGAGCCGATGATATAAATTTGGAAATTGTCAGCACATTGATCATATTTAAAGTAATACATCTACATGAAAGGACCTAGGGAGTGAGGGAAGATAAGGGACACATCCAAAGACTGGAATCTCGGGCTCCAACATTAGGGACCAGTAACAGAGACTGAGAAGGGGCAACGTGCGAGGTAGAAAGACACCCAGGAGAATGAGGATGTCCTAGAAACCAAGAGAAGCAAGTGCTGAAAGGAGGAGGGAACACTCAAGGGTGTAAAATGGTTCAGAACCAGGGTGTGCAAAAGGGAGAGAAGAGAGAAATAGATCTGTGGCAATGTCCTTTTGTTTCAACTGATAAAGTTTTCTTCCTCCCCAAATCCTCTGTAAGTCCAGCCATGTGGTGATGTAAGGCAATGGACTGGGTTGGGCTCCATGGTTGACCTGTTTTTGGTGTGCGTAATCCCCTTGTCCCTCTTCTGCCCAGATTACTGATGATCCTGGCGAGGAACATTTCCATGGGGATGTGTGCATTTGCTATGTCTGGCTTGTAGACAAGTAAATACAAATGCTGCTTTATCAATTTACAGTACAATTACTCTGTGGCCAAAAGCAGAGTTGGAAGTCTGCCTCCAACTGCCTTCAGGATAGAGGCCAAACTCCTTAGCATGCCATATCAGCCTTCATCAGATGTCTTTATATTCCTCGCCATTCTCCTACTCTCCACTTCCTCCATCTTACCCCATCCTCTCCGCCCACCACACAGCACCTATGCTCCATTCACACTGGACTTCAGTTCTCCTCTAGACACACTATACTCTTCTATGCCTCTGCACTGACACATGCTGCTCCTCATGCTTGTGATTCCCTTTGCCATTTTTGTGCTCAGGAAGGCACTGCTGGTCCTTGAGAGCCCAATTCATGTGGAATTTCCACTGTGAAGTCTTCCTGATCCCTAGGCTGGGATACTTAAGTTCCTTTATGTGCTTCTCCCTCTCCTGTTGAATTTACGTATTGTATTGAAATGTCTGACGTTTCTCGATGGATTTTCAAGCTTCTTACTTATCTCATTATCCCTTATTTTGCCTGGCACATAGTAGGTACTTACTGATAATATTCCCTGAGGCTCCATGGTAAAAAATCTGCCTGTCAATGCAGGAGACATGGGTTGTATCCCTAGGTTGGGAAGATTCCCTGGAGAAGGAAATGGCAACCTGCTCCAATAGTCTTGCTTGGGAAACCCTGTGGAGAGAGGAACCTGGCTGGCCACACTCCATGGGGTTGCAAAGAAGTCAGACATGACTTAGAGACTAAACAACAAACAGCAAAATGATAATAATAGCTACTTTTAAAACTCTATAGGATGCTTGTCTTTGTGCTAAGTGTTAATACATTTTCTCATTTCATCCTCATAACAACTTTCTGAGGTAAGGTTTATTATTTTCCCATGCCAAAGATGAAGAAACTGAGGTTCACAGTGGTTATGAAACTTCCACTAGATTTCAAATAGGTTATATAATCTAGATTTCAAATCCAGTTGATTTGGGGGCTTGAGTACTTAATTTTTGTTTTGTACACTTAAAGGAGAAAGGAAGGCAGGTTTAGGAATAGAAGTTTTTTTCCTAGGGTCCCAAACTTTCATATTTTCAACTTTCATTAATTTCTAAATGATTCTGCCTTACATACCATTTTTCTAAACAGTTATGTGGCATCTTTTCCACTTTCACCTGTATTGCAATAGTCCTGTTTGTTCACCCAGGAAATGTTCAGTATGATCTGTGCACTGGGCACACCCAGACACACAACTATAGCTAGGCCTGAGTCTAGGCAAAAGCTTCGAGTAGTCAGGTGTGGTGGGGCAGGAGACAGGGGGAATCAGTGAGGAAGTAGGGCTACTGCATTGCACAAGTCCTGGAAGAATTAATCTCATTGTGATCTCATGTGAATGGTGCGCTGAGGGCAGATGGTAGAAAGAGATGGGTGAGTGTGGTGATCAGTTGTATGTGTCCACTTGGTTAGGCTGTAATCCCCCAATTAATCAAATATTCATGTGAGTATTTCTGTGAAGACAATTTATAGATCTAACATCTGTTAACAGATGTTAATTTATAGATCTGTTTACAATCTATACAATTTATAATCATTATTATATTGATATATAAAAATAAGTATAATAATACAATATATAAAGATAATACATATATAAAAATATATATATCAATATAGATATATCTATCCTCTTTCACTTTCATCAACAGGCTTTTTAGTTCTTCTTCACTTTCTGCCATAAGGGTGGTGTCATCTGCATATCAGAGGTTATTGATATTTCTCCTGGCAATCTTGATTCCAGTTTGTGCTTCTTCCAACCCAGCATTTCTCATGATGTATTCTGCATATAAGTTAAATAAGCAGTGTGACAATATACAGCCTTGATGTACTCCTTTTCTTATTTGGAACCAGTCTGTTGTTCCATGTCCAGTTCTAACTGTTGCTTCCTGACCAGCATATAGG
>SJYX01015615.1:667896-692562 GCA_006410675.1 Oreotragus oreotragus
GTGGTGTTGGAGAAGACTCTTGAGAGTCCCTTGGACTGCAAGGAGATCCAACCAGTCCATTCTGAAGGAGATCAACCCTGGGATATCTTTGGAGGGAATGATGCTGAAGCTGAAACTCCAGTACTCTGGCCACCTGATGCGAAGAGTTGACTCATTGGAAAAGACTCTGATGCTGGGAGAGACTGGGGGCAGGAGTAGAAGGGGACGACAGAGGATGAGATGGCTGGATGGCATCACTGACTCGATTGGCGTGAATCTTAGTGAAGTCCGGGAGTTGGTGATGTACAGGGAGGCCTAGCGTGCTGTGATTCATGGGGTCACAAAGAGTCAGACATGACTGAGTGACTGAACTGAACTGAACCGAAAGAGCCTCTTGATGAAAGTGAAAGAGGAGAGTGAAAAAGTTGACTTAAAACTCAACATTCAAAAAACTAAGATCATGGCATCTGGTCCCATCACTTCATGGTAAACAGATGGGGAAACAGTGGAAACAGTGGTTGATTTTATTTTGGCGGGGGCGGGGGGACTCCAAAATCACTGCAGGTGGTGACCGCAGCCATGAAATTAAAAGATGCTTACTCCTTGGAAGAAAAGCTATGGCCTACCTAGACAGCATATTAAAAAGCAGACACATTACTTTGGCAACAAAGATCCGTCTAGTCAAATGTATGGTTTTTCCAGTAGTCATGTATGGATGTGAGAGTTGGAGTATAAAGAAAGCTGAGCACCAAAGAATTGGATGCTTTTGCACTGTGGTTTTGGAGAATACTCTTGAGAGTCCCTTGGACTGCAAGGAGTTCCAACCAGTCCATCTTAAAGAAGGTCAGTCCTTGGGTGTTCATTCAAAGGACTGATGTTGAAGCTGAAACTCCAATACTTTGGCCACCTGATGCAAAGAGCTGACTCATTTGAAAAGATCCTGATGATGGGAAAGATTGAAAGTGGGAGTAGAAGAGGAAAACAGAGGATGAGATAGTTGGATGGCATCATCGGCTCAGTGGACATGTTTGGGTACACTCCGGGAGTTGGTGATGGACAGGGACGCCTGGTGTGCTGCAGTCCATGGGGTCTCAGAGTCAGGCATGACCTAGCCACTGAACTGAACATAACTGATTGTATGTACCCCTGATAAGATTGTGATAAAGTGACCCTTTACCTCTGTGATTTTTCTCTCCCAAACACATAACCCTCAACTAGACAAGAGAAAAACATCAGACAAATTCCAATAGAAGGCATCTTACAACACACCTGAGCAGCACGCCTTAAAACTGTTAATGTCTTTAAAACAAGGAAAATAGATAACTAATAAAACCTACTGTGTAGCATAGCGAACCCTACTCAATACTCTATAATGACTTAAATGGGAAAAGAATCTCAAAAAGAGTGATATATATATATATATATATATATAACTGATTGACTTTGTTGTACAGCAGAAACCAGCACAACATTGTAAATCAACTATACTCCAACAAGATATTTAAAAAAAGAAACAAAAATAAGGACAGTCAGAGAAACTGTCACAGCCAAGAAGAGTCTAAGAAGATATGATGACTAAATGCAATAGATGTGGTATCCTTGTGGGATTCATTAACAGAAAAAGGACATTAGATAAATCTGAGAAAATATGAATAAACTATGGACTTTATTTGGGCTTGCCAGGTGACTCAGTGGTAAAGAATCTACCTGCCAATGTAGGAGATGCAGGAGATATGGGTTTGATCCCTAGGTGAGGAAGATCCGCTGGAGGAAGAGATGGCAACCCACTCCAATATTCTTGGCTGGGAAACCCCATGGACAAGGGAGCCTGGCAGGCTATAGTGCAGGGGATCACAAAGAGTCAGACATGACTTAGCAAGTAAATAATGAAAACAACAAATGGACTTTATTTAATAATATGTATCAATATTGGTTCCTTAACTATAACAAATGTACCATTCTATGTAAGATGTTAATAATAGGGTATACTTCCTGCTGCTGCTGCTGCTAAGTCACCTCAGTCGTGTCCGACTCAGTGCGACCTCATAGACGGCAGCCCACCAGGCTCCTCCGTCCCTGGGATTCTCCAGGTAAGAACACTGGAGTGGGTTGCCNTATACTTCCTGCTGCTGCTGCTGCTAAGTCACCTCAGTCGTGTCCGACTCAGTGCGACCTCATAGACGGCAGCCCACCAGGCTCCTCCGTCCCTGGGATTCTCCAGGTAAGAACACTGGAGTGGGTTGCCATTTCCTTCTCAAGGGGAGGGTATATGGTAACGCTGTGTACTATTTGCTTCATTTTGCTACAAATCTAAAACCTTTCTTAAAAAAAATTGTTAAAAAACACTTAGGATAAAAAAGGGAAAAAGACATAAGGGCCTGCTCTGGTGGTATAGGGCTGTAGAGTTAAGTACATGCACACACGCACGTACACAGATCGACACCTTATAACAATCTGTTAAAACAAAGGCTAAGATATTGCATAGTTATTATGAGATGTCACCTATCTCTTACCTGACAGATCTTCCTATTAAGTCATTGGCTACTGGAGCTTGGTTATTGATTCTCATGACTATGGTCTCTTGGAGAGAGAGGGAGAAGGAGAGGAAAGGAGATCCTGGGTACTGTGCCTACTTGGAATGCTTTTCTGTGACCTTGAAATCTTATTGTTTAAGGTTCTACTTATTATCATTGAGATAGTATGAAGAAAGAGTGATGGAGAGAGTAAGTACTCACAGGCTGAAGGCTCGGGGCCTCCTAACCCTTAATCTTCAAATTCACAATTGCTATGGATGGGAGGTAGATACTCTGTTGAGTGAGTGAGTGAAGTTGCTCAGTCGTGTCCGACTCTTTGCGACCCCATGGACTGTAGCCAACCAGACTCCTCCCTCCATGGGATTCTCCAGGCAAGAGTACTGGAGTGGGTTGCCATTTCCTTCTCCAGGGGATCTTCCCGACCCAGGGATCAAACCTGGGTCTCCAGCATTTCAGGCTGATGCTTTAACCTCTGAGCCACCAGGGAAGCCCAGATACTCTGTTGAAGGGGGGTCTTATTTTGGGATTCTCCAGGCAAGAGTACTGGAGTGGGTTGCCATTTCCTTCTCCAGGGGATCTTCCCGACCCAGGGATCAAACCTGGGTCTCCAGCATTTCAGGCTGATGCTTTAATCTCTGAGCCACCAGGGAAGCCCAGATACTCTGTTGAAGGGGGGTCTTATTCCACATGGAGTTTAATATGCTGTCTTGACATATTCTATTCAGTTTATCTAGCAATGATTCCAAACTCTAAGAATCTTGAGTTACTGAAAACAACAGAAGTTTGAAAAAATGGTGAAAAAAAAAGGAGACATTTTGGGACTTTAGGTTCAGAGTCAGCTGTGCCTAAATTGAGAATTAAGAGAAACTGAAGGGCTATTGTAGAATACACTAGAAAACAAGTAAATAGTTTATATGGACACTTATTTTCCAAGCCAAAATCAAGGCACAAGGCTGGTGAGCATGAGAGTATTCAAGCAACCAGAACATTTTCACCTGAGGCTGCCTTGGGAAATCTGGGACAGAGTCAGTGAACGAAGGAAGTAGGAAAAAGCAAACACAGATGAATTAAGTAAAGGGGAAATAAGCTGTCAATCTTACAAGTCCTGTTTATCTTTTGTGATTGATATACACAATTTCCAAACCAATATGCTTTCTTCTTTTCAAGCTAACTGAACCCCTATTTTATCATGTGGAAAAATGCCTAGCTACAAGAAGTATTTCCCAGCCTCCCAGTCACACGTGGCTGTGTGTTGCCATGTGACACAGTTCTGGAGAATCAGATGTAAGCAGAAGTTCCTGGGAGAGGCTTCTAAAAAGAATTAGCTCTTCTTTGTCCTTCTGTTTTCAACTTAAACAGGAACCCAACATTTGATATGAAGAAACAATCTTTGCACAAGGAGGCACAAGAAGGGAAGACACCTGCACAGGAATAATAAACAGTGAAAAGTTAGAAAGTATCTAGATCCTTGAGGACATCAGAGTGTTACCACACCATTCTTGGAAGGCCAAACTCAGGACTCATTTATATGACAAAAATGAAGCCACTGAATTATTTAGGTTGCTATTTTTACGTTTTGTTTCCAGTTGATCCTGACTTTAACACACACACCTCTTAAGAAGACCATCTTTTGCATATTACCAAAATTTTCCTATGCAATGACTGAGAGAGCAGGAACTGTCAGAACTAATAGGATATCTGCTACAGCCTGTTAAGAATAGAAATCTTTCTGAATTGACCTCAAATGAAGTTTGCTATCATTCTGGTTTATTTCTTAACTGAAAATGATAGCCCTGTAGCTAAGAGACAGCATGGTGGACTTATGTGAAACAACCATTTAGTTGCCATCAGCTTGTGAAATCTCAGGCAACTGTCAGACTTTTTGTACCTTAGTTTCTTCATAATATGGATGAGGATAACAATACTTAGCTCATAAGAGTGTTCTGAAAATTGAATGAAGTATGTTGTGTATAAAATTTAGCATGGTTCTTGGCTCATAGCCAAGCAGTAAATGGTGGTTATCATGTCAAATGCATTTTTAAAAAAAGCTTTGCAAATTATAAAGAGTTATACAAATATAGTATTCTGATTATAACTGGACCTGTTATTAAGCTATTATTGCCTTTTAGCTCCAAACCAGTTTCTAGATTCAGAGCAGTAGTCCTGGGGCTGAGACTCTGCAAACCACATCCAGCTCTGCCCTGAGTTTCCTCTTTCATCAGGGACCATTAAAAGGAGATGGTAAGGCTGGAGGAGAAAGCCATGCTCCTTCTTGATTGCTTCCAGATCTCTTCCTATACCTGTGAGCTGTGCTCTACCAGTCCTTTTCTACCCAATGCAGCAGTTTCTTCCCTAAGTCAGAACTGAATCCAGTTTTCAGTTACTCTGATGCTTTCAAACATTGTGGATTTCAGAGTCACCAGCACTAGTCACACCTTCTTTACGTCTATGTATTTATGTATGAAGACATTTATTATTTTTCATATTTTTCCATCAGGTTTTTAAAAAAGTGGATTTTGTCCAGAAAAACATGGGGAATGGGAAAAAAATACAAATGGAAGCTGTTTTGCTATTTGTTTTATAATACAATAAATGTCAGAGTGTCCTGTTCAAAACGACACAATAAAAGTTCAAAGATTAGGAGGTTCCCGTAGGCGAGGCTGAACATTTCAGCCTCTGGTATTTGGAATTTAGGGTGAAGTCCCTGTTTTTGGCTGTATCACTGGGTGCGGGGCACAGCCCATGTTTCCAAACAGATCTGAACAGAATAGCCACCTGGCTCAGGTAGAAGTAGATCAAGTATTTAGTTACAGACATCACATAAGTACCAAGTTCCTTCCACGATGCTGTGCCAGGTGGGCTTGTATTTGTCAAATACCCTTCTCAGTGTTATATTTCTCCAAGGACTGAATAGCCCACTCCACCAAGCCCTGTTGCATCTCCTCCAACATATTTGCATTTTTGATTGAGGCTGTTCAGGTACACAAGGTTACCTTGGGTGCAGAGGCTGCCCCACCTTGCAGAGTCCCTCCTCCAGGCTTCTAAATTTCAATAATTTCAACCTCTTTGTTCCTCAGCCATAGGGGTGTTAGTGGTTTCCTACACTTGCTACCTCTGTGAGGGAGCCAGCCCATGTTGGCTTGCAGAGTCTGTTGTTAAATTTTCAGGAATTTTGCAGTTCAGTTCAGTTCAGTCGCTCAGTCGTGTCCGACTCTTTGCGACCCCATGAATCGCAGCACGCCAGGCCTCCCTATCCATCACCATCTCCCGGAGTTCACTCAGACTCACGTCCATCGAGTCCGTGATGCCTTCCAGCCATCTCATCCTCGGTCGTCCCCTTCTCCTCCTGCCCCCAATCCCTCCCAGCATCAGAGTCTTTTCCAATGAGTCAACTCTTCGCAGGAGGTGGCCAAAGTACTGGAGTTTCAGCTTTAGCATCATTCCTTCCAAAGAAATCCCAGGGTTGATCTCCTTCAGAATGGACTGGTTGGATCTCCTTGCAGTCCAAGGGACTCTCAAGAGTCTTCTCCAACACCACAGTTCAAAAGCATCAATTCTTCGGCGCTCAGCCTTCTTCACAGTCCAACTCTCACATCCATACATGACCACAGGAAAAACCATAGCCTTGACTAGGCGGACCTTAGTCGGCAAAGTAATGTCTCTGCTTTTGAATATACTATCCAGGTTGGTCATAACTTTTCTTCCAAGGAGTAAGCGTCTTTTAATTTCATGGCTGCAGTCACCATCTGCAGTGATTTTGGAGCCCCAAAAAATAAAGTCTGACACTGTTTCCACTGTTTCCCCATCTATTTCCCATGAAGTGATGGGACCGGATGCCATGATCTTCGTTTTCTGAATGTTGAGCTTTAAGCCAACTTTTTCACTCTCCTCCTTCACTTTCATCAAGAGGCTTTTTAGCTCCTCCTCACTTTCTGCCATAAGGGTGGTGTCATCAGCATATCTGAGGTTATTGATATTTCTCCCGGCAATCTTGATTCCAGCTTGTGTTTCTTCCAGTCCAGCGTTTCTCATGATGTACTCTGCATATAAGTTAAATAAGCAGGGAGACAATATACAGCCTTGACGTACTCCTTTTCCTATTTGGAACCAGTCTGTTGTTCCATGTCCAGTTCTAACTGTTGCTTCCTGACCTGCATACAGATTTCTCAAGAGGCAGGTTAGGTGGTCTGGTATTCCCATCTCTTTCAGAATTTTCCACAGTTTATTGTGATCCACACAGTCAAAGGCTTTGGCATAGTCAATAAAGCAGAAATAGATGTTTTTCTGGAACTCTCTTGCTTTTTCCATGATCCAGCGGATGTTGGCAATTTGATCTCTGGTTCCTCTGCCTGTTCTAAAACCAGCTTGAACATCAGGGAGTTCACGGTTCACATATTGCTGAAGCCTGGCTTGGAGAATTTTGAGCATTACTTTACTAGCGTGTGAGATGAGTGCAATTGTGCGGTAGTTTGAGCATTCTTTGGCATTGCCTTTCTTTGGAATTGGAATGAAAACTGACCTTTTCCAGTCCTGTGGCCACTGCTGAGTTTTCCAAATTTGCTGGCATATTGAGTGCAGCACTTTCACAGCATCATCTTCCAGGATTTGAAACAGCTCAACTGGAATTCCATCACCTCCACTAGCTTTGTTCTTAGTGATGCTTTCTAAGGCCCACTTGACTTCACATTCCAAGATGTCTGGCTCTAGATTAGTGATCACATCCTCATGATTATCTGGGTCGTGAAGATCTTTTCTGTACAGTTCTTCTGTGTATTCTTGCCACCTCTTCTTAATATCTTCTGCTTCTGTTAGGTCCATACCATTTCTATCCTTTATCGAGCCCATCTTTGCATGAAATGTTCCCTTGGTATCTCCAATTCTCTTGAAGAGATCTCTAGTCTTTCCCATTCTGTTGTTTTCCTCTATCTCTTTGCATTGATTGCTGAAGAAGGCTTTCTTATCTCTTCTTGCTATTCTTTGGAACTCTGCATTCAGATGCTTATATCTTTTCTTTTCTCCTTTGCTTTTCGCCTCTCTTCTTTTCAGTGCTATTTGTAAGGCTTCTCCAGACAGCCATTTTGCTTTTTTGCATTTCTTTTCCATGGGGATGGTCTTGATCCCTGTCTCCTGTACAATGTCACGAACCTCATTCCATAGTTCATCAGGAACTCTGTCTATCAGATCTAGGCCCTTAAATCTATTTCTCACTTCCACTGTATAATCATAAGGGATTTGATTTAGGTCATACCTGAATGGTCTAGCGGTTTTCCCTACTTTCTTCAATTTAAGTCTGAATTTGGAAATAAGGAGTTCATGATCTGAGCCACAGTCAGCTCCTGGTCTTGTTTTTGTTGACTGTATGGAGCTTCTCCATCTTTGGCTGCAAAGAATATAATCAATCTGATTTCGGTGTTGACCATCTGGTGATGTCCATGTGTAGAGTCTTCTCTTGTGTTGCTGGAAGAGGGTGTTTGCTGTGACCAGTGCATTTTCTTGGCAAAGCTCTATTAGTCTTTGCCCTGCTTCATTCTGCATTCCAAGGCCAAATTTGCCTGTTACTCCAGGTGTTTCTTGACTTCCTACTTTAGCATTCCAGTCCCCTATAATGAAAAGGACATCTTTTTTGGGTGTTAGTTCTACAAGGTCTTGTAGGTCTTCAGAAAACCATTCAACTTCAGCTTCTTCAGCATTACTGGTTGGGGCATAGACTTGGATAACTGTGATATTGAATGGTTTGCCTTGGAAACGAACAGAGATCATTCTGTCATTTTTGAGATTGCATCCAAGTACTGCATTTCGGACTCTTTTGTTGATCATGATGGCTACTCCATTTCTTCTGAGGGATTCCTGCCCGCAGTAGTAGGCTGTCCCACGTTGAAGGTCAGGAACTGCGGTGGTAAGGAGATATCCCTCGCCAAGGTAAGGAGCAGCAGAATTTTGCAAGTGAGATGTTAAACTGTTGGTAGCTAGAAATCTGCCACCATGGGAGTATTTACACCATGGAAATTGGCAAATGCTACAAATGAGACTTCCCCAACCAGAGATCTAGTTGTAAACACTTAGCAGCCCACTACTAAATAGAGTTCTTCTTTTACTCCTTCAGTTACCTAGTCAATTATTCTGTATATGGTTGGTGGTTCAGATGGTAAAGAATGTGCCTGTAATGCAGGAGACTTGGGTTCGATTGTTGGGTTGGGAAAACCTCCTGAAAAGGGAATGGCTATTCATTCCAGTATTCTTGCCTGGAGAATTCTATGAATAGAGGAACTCGGCAGGCTATTTATAGTCCATGCAGTTGAAAAGAGTCAGACATGACTGAGTGACTAACTTTCACTGCTTTTCAAAAATACTTTACGTTGACTTCTCTCTGTTCAATTAACTAATGTGGTTTCTTTATTCTACAAGGACCCTGAATGATATGTAACCTAGTAGAGTTGTGCCTCTATCAATCCTAGTTGTCCTCCAGGAAAACTAGTAAATGTGTGTAGCTTTGTTTTGACAAATATCTTCTGTAAAAAGTGCCTAACACCTAGCATTTTATAAATAATCAATAACATGAGTTGTGTTACTAACGTTAGTTAACATCAATAACATGAGTTAATGTTGGTTCAGAGGCTCCAGTAGCCATATGGAAGGCTATCTTGTGTATTTTAGGATACAGTTTGTAATTTTTTTTTTCTGTATAGAAAGGAAAGAGATATAGCTAATAACCACACTTTTTTTTTTTTTTTTTTCTGAGCAAAGAGGATAGCATGTTTTTTGAAAAAACAAAACAAATAAAATCCTGTTCTCAATATGTTAGGCTAAAAGAAACAACATTTCCTGTTCTGGCACTTGTGTAGATTGGGTCAGGTTTCTAAAAGCAAGCTATATTCAATACCTCTGATTCCTTAAGATGAATCCTCTGGCTCTTGATAACTATATACTTATGATTACGGTTTTCAAGTTCCATTTTAACTGCATAATTTTGCTTATTAGACTTGGAGCAACCTTCCATTGGTGCTCCAAAGCTTTGATCTTTCTCAACATGTGTATGAGACGCCACAAAGTTATATTCTGAAAAAAGATGCCAACATTCCAGCATAATCATCAAAATAACTTGTAAGAAAAAGCAAACTTTTCACACAAATCCTATATTTAAAGATGCCTTCCTTCCAATAACATTTGTTAAGCGACCATCTGTTTGCCTTTGATTATCATCTGGACCACTAATAAGCGAGTTTAATCTGAGCAGTGTTATTTGCACGCTATTTCTAAATTTAGTGCCTTTCAAAGAAGTCAGCAAGGCTGGCCTCCAGGAAATATTGCCTTTGATGTAACATCTGGTTTTCAGGGAATTTCTGTGTAGTGCCCAATCAGAGGGCGGACTAAAGGGCAGAGAAACCAAGTGACTTGCCCAAGGTCATGTAATTAGTTACTGACTTAACCTGGATTACCTATAGTTTCTATCTGTTGCTTAAAGTCCTAGCCTGCTTATTTCTGTTCTGTAAGTTGTATAGAGACTGTACACATAGACATAGTCCCCTCCCTTCAGGAATAGATGTGTGTGGATCTTTGCGACTAATTACAGATTTATTTATTTGTATCTTTCTTTTGATGTTTCCTCCCTGTAACTTGAGAAGAAAGGAAAATTTCCTGTTATCCTCCGCTTTGTTAAAAAAATGATTTGAAGTAACAGTGAATTGTTATTGACTGCAAAATCTTCTTTAGAAGTGAACTGGTCTTTTTTCTTGCAAGGAAAATGGAGAATTAAATTGTATGGACAACTCACTTGATTTGAGGGCAACTGGAAGGCGTCATCACTGGCATCATCAGTGTTCAACCTTTCCCCCTTGTCTTGGCTTCTCCGTTTTTCCCTCCTTTCTCCTTCCCTGGGCTGGAGATCACAAAGCTGTCAACACCTCAAATGAAAGATTATAACAAAAGTTCAAGGTTATGATGCTTTATTATAAAAGCAATTCTTTTTGTTACTTTACTGAGTCAATACATTTTATAATCATTATATGATTTTAATAGCCTTGGACCAATTATAAAAATGTGTGTGTGTGTGTGTGTGTGTGTGTGTGTGAAGTCGCTCAGTTGTGTCCAACTCTGTGACCCCATGGACTGTAGTCCACCAGGCTCCTCTGTCCATGGGATTCTCCAGGCAAGAATACTGGAGTGGATTGCCATTTCCTTCTCCAGGGGATCTTCCCAACCCAAGGAGCAAACCCAGGTCTCGTGTATTGCAGGCAGATGCTTTATCCTCTGAGCCACCAGGGAAGCCAATATAAAAAAATATGTTCAATTTAATTAGTTCTTTTAGCTTTAAAGGTATTTTCACACTTATGATTTATTTTTAATCTTCTTAGGTTTCTGTTATAAAACAATTTGCATTTTATGTATGCTTAGAATTGTTTTTTCATCACCTAAATATCACTAATTTTTGTACAGGAAGCATAATTTAATATCTTATAAATTAAAACATTAAAATTTTAATCTGACAAATTGGGTTTTAAGTCTCAGCTCTGCCAGCTACATGACCTTGGGCAAATCACTAGATCTTTCTAAACTTCAATGTCATTTAAAATATCTATCTCATAACACTGAAAGAATGAAATGAGATTATATGTAAAGCTGTTAGCACTGTGCTCTGATACACATGAAAAGGTCAGGAAATAGTCCTCAATTTTCTTTCTTTTTTGTCCTTACAAAGTACATTGGTGTCCTGTGCTTGTTCTTGCCTGACTATTAAGAGGTTTTATGAAAATCACAATCACATGTGATTGGGAGTGAGTGGGATCTTGGAAACTTGAGAAACTGTGATTAGAGGATTAAATGAAATGGTGTACTAGAGACTTCTGTGTTTGGCCAGAGATCCATTTCTTTTGCTTTGGGTGATGCCGCCCTCATGCTATTTAAGGGAGTTCCTTTTGCTGTCTTCTGAGTAATCTTCAGAGTACAGTCAGGCAAGTGACAGGCCTTCCCTTAGCCAAGGGCTGAGCATGAGATTCAAACCATTGCAATTCTGCCACCTCTTTTTTTAGGACTTTGAATACTGGTGAAATAACACAAATGCAGGAAAATTGTTAAATCACTTGGGGCCCTGAAGTGACTATCAGAGGTCAGAGTATGCTGAGTGGCTAAGAGCAGAGACTCAGAAGCCAGATAGCCTGAGTTCAGACCCCTTACTAGCTAAATGACTAACTAGGACAAGTTACTTAACCTCTTTAGGCTAGGTTTCCTTATCTCTACAATGGAGTCATTAATAGTACCTAACTCACAGGGTTGTTTTGATAATTAAATAAGTTAGAATATCTAAAGGGTTTAGGATGTGCCTGATACATCCTAAATACAGTATGTATTATAATTGCAGTTGCTAACACTGGGAGTATTATTATTCTGTTCTTGCCTTGAGATATCCAGACCTACCTTACTTCCTGTTCTTCCCTGGTCCTGGTTCTCCAGCTTTCCCTTTGATTCTTAGAGAGCTTCCCAAAATTCTTTTTATGAACTTCTTTACTGCCTAAGGTAGCCAGAGTTGGTATCTTCCTTGGAACCATATGATCTTAACCAATAAGAATGGTCTTGAGAAACGATGACATCCCATCCCTTATTTTTATTGATTTTTAATATAGATTAGAAAACTAAGCAAAATCCCTTGGGTGAGCTCACTCAGCATGTAAATGGAAGTAGGAAGTATTTGGATTAGTGTTGGATTATCCTGATGATTGGTGCTATTCAGTTCCTAAACTGTGTTAGACTCTTTGCAACCCTGTGGACTGTAGCCCACCAGATACCTCTGCCCATGGGATTTCCCAGGCAAGACTACTGAAGTGGGTTGCCATATCCTTCTCCAGGGGATCTTCCTTCCTCAAGGATTGAACCCATGTCTGCTGCTTTGCAGGCAGATTTTTTACTGCTGAGCCACTTGGGAAGCCCATCCTGATGACTACTCATGGACTTTATCTATCGAACCAAGATTATGTTTAATATGTCTTTACTTTTTCTTTCTTTATAACAACCCCTCCCCAGATTCTTATTTGTTACTGAAACTTGCCTAATTTGTTCTACACATTATTTTTGCTTTCATTTCATCACCTCTGTCATTTAATTAGTTTTTACTCTCCACTTGACACAGACCAAGGCATATGTAACTTGGATTTCACTAGACTCAGTTAGGACTCAAAAGATACTTGGTCTTTATACTCCTCTCCACTAGTTTTATTCCTATCTTTTTGTTTTGAAAAACCTTATTTGTTGACTTAGTCATTGGTTGTTTCATTTATTCATATATTCATTTACTCAGTAGACATTTATTGAGCATTTATAATTTGTTATAAACTGTTCTAGATCCTGAGGATATGGCAATGAGCAAGGTGATTGTCATTCACTGTGAGGAATTTATATCCCCAGTGGATTTATGGGTATATAAATATAATAGTATGTTATACAGTGATTAAAAACTATCAAGGGTAAGAGGATGGAGAGGGGAGGTTCTTATTTCATATAGGGTATTAAGGAAGGAACATTTGAACCCAGAATTGAATGAAGTGAAGATGAGAACCCTGTGAATATCTATGGGAGGAACATTCACTGAGATGGACATATGTTTGGAATGTTTGAGGAGTAACAAAGAGGTCAATATGGCTACAGGAGAGCAAATAAGAAGAATGGTAAGATCTGAGGGGTAGCAGGGGCAGCTTATGTAGGGGTTCAAATTCATAGCAAGAACTCTGGAGTTTTTTCTAAGTGCAGAGGGAACAGTGATATCATAGAGACCATTTACAATATGCATGCAATCAGACTGTTAGCATCTCTTCCCAACCTTGTGTTTGGTGATGTCACACAGGTTATTAAACATTGACAAGTGTAAAACTGGATGAGAGCTTTCTGACTGTTAAAAGAGCAGGGTGTGGCACAATCCCATTTATCTTTTAGAAGGATGACTCAGGCTGCTCTGTGGAGAGCAATGTGTTTGAGGACAGGAGTGCAGTAAGGAGACCAGTTAGGAGTTTACGCCACAGCCCTGGCAGTGCTGATGCTGGCTCAGAGTTTGGGAGAAGTGGTATGTTATGCAGGAAATTTCAGAGTATAGGATATATTTAGGACAGTCGATGCTTAAGAATTAAATAAAAGGTGTGAGGGAAAGTGAGGATTCAAGAGTGACTCCAGGTTCTGAGCACCTGGCTTAATGAGGGTACTGATTACTGGGATGGGGAAGACTTGGCAAACAGCAGATTAGAACAGGAAATTGTATCCAAAAGTTGCAGTTTCAGTCTCTGTTTCCAGAGTAGAGAAACCTGAGGGACAAAGAATACTAACTACTGAGAAGGATAAGGTAAGGTTAAGTCGCGCGGTCGTGTCCGACTCTTTGCGACCCCATGGACTGTAACCTACTAGGCTTCTCCGTCCATGGGATTCTCCAGGCAAGAATACTGGAGTGGATTGCCATTGCCTTCTCCAGGGGATCTTCCCAACCCAGGGATCGAACCCAGGTCTCCCGCATTGGAGGCAGACGCTTTAACCTCTGAGCCACCAGGGAAGTCATTGAGAAGGATAAGCATTGTTAAAAGGCCATACAAAGAGGTGGTTGAATCTAGAAGTTATCAGTTGTCCAGCTTATTTTTGAGAATAAAGAATTGCAATTGAAATCCTTGAGGGCAGGTTTTAGCCTATTAGACAGAGTTGGTCACTTTGTTCTCAAGTATAAATAGGTTTCTACCTAATATTAAAAATATACCTCTTGTATAAAGACCTTGAGAAAACATATATACAGAAAAAAAAATTTAATTAATGATTACCTTTATAAACCAGAGTCAGGTTCTCTCAGTGCCTAAAGGAATTACTAAAGTTTTTATTGAACAATTCACCCTTGGCTCTTTTGGGCCACACACTTACAGTGGTGAAAATTTCCTGGAATAATCATTAAGAAAATGGGTGCTGGAACTCAAATGCCTGGGTTCACATCTCAGCTTTGTTCATTTCCAACTGTGACTTTGGATAAACTGATGGAACCGTCTCTATCTGCAACTTTCAGATTTCTTGACAGAGGGGAAATTTCCATGGCCTACCATATGTTAATTTTTAAAACTTCTTTTCAAAGGTGATAAATGTGACTTTTGCCTACATTCCACTGGCCAAAGGCAGTTATATGGTCAAGCCTGACCACAATAGGCTAGGCATATTTAATCTTCTTACAGGAATTTCAGTTTCCTCCAGAGAGTAACAGCAAATACTTCAAACAGTGAATGATACAGACTATTTGAACGTAGTATAGACACAGGGTAAAATAACACGTGGACCTCATCTTTAGTATCTAATGACTTATGATGTTAAAGCTCTGGTTACATGTTTATTATTACTGATGGCATCAAGATTCTTTTCACAAATAAAAAATTCTCATTAACACCTAGAAGGAAAAGACCAGAGAATCATATTCCTGCAGCTCACTAGAAGAGATGACTTTCCAGTCTTAGGACTTTAGATTGTGCTATGATAGTAAATGTCTTTGGGGAGGCCTATGTTTCCATGGGTTTAGTGCCTGGATTTTAGAATGGCTAGTTATTGGCTTGAATATCTTCCCTGGTGGACCTACAGGCATGGTGCAGCAGTTCTAACACTCATCCCATCCCCTAGGTCTCATCATTTTTCTGTGAAACAAGGTGGACCAGCTGTCATCCTCTAGACTCACAGTCATGTTTTGAAGATTAATGAGTTAAAGGTTGTAAAATGCCTTCAGCTACTGAAAGGTGATAAATAGAAGACATAATTACTGGTATTTCCCTATCTTCATTTAGACTTGAAAGGCCTTTCTTGTCACCGTTGAGATTTGGACATAATTCAGCTACTGTGGTGAATTTCATTTGTTTTCCCTCCTTTCTGTTTGACATTTTGCTACTTTCATCTCATCACAGTGACTTTAAAGGAAGAATGTCAACCTTAACCTTTTATGTCTCTGTCTGTTGAGATTTTTGAATTGTCTTATTGTTATTTTGTGTATTTTATTCTATCCTTTACAAGACTGTGCTCTCAGATCTATGCTATTAGTTAGGTAACACATAGGCATGAAGGGCAAACTGTAGTCACAT
Organism: Oreotragus oreotragus; assembly: GCA_006410675.1. Classification (NCBI taxonomy): domain Eukaryota; kingdom Metazoa; phylum Chordata; class Mammalia; order Artiodactyla; family Bovidae; genus Oreotragus; species Oreotragus oreotragus. Next base: position 683,480 of record SJYX01015615.1, read on the forward strand.
GTTTATTGTATATAGTGCTCGTTAAGTACATAGGGTGGCTCAATGATTAACCAACAGTATTCACAAACACAGGCTTCCAGTGAGTGAGCTCTCAATCTGAGAGTCTCATTATTAATTCAAGATATAATTAAAAACAAATGTTTATTCTTAATACAGTCAACACATTTTCATACAGGTACTCTCCATCCCTGGCTTTGAGCAGATATCAGAGAGAGCGAGAGTTGATACTGTGTTGAGGCTGTCATTACAGGAGTGTCATTTAAGTTTGCACTATTGTGTCCACTGTGACTTTGCTTGTGGGATACAGAAATTAACTGTGATGCTTCTCTAACCAGGCAAATACAGCTTCTCTAGAGAACATGCATATATATTGCTTCTATTTTCACTTTTTTTTTTTTTTTTTGCTTATTGCTAATGTAAGGGAGTCCCAAAGAAAGGCAATGCCAAAGAATGCTCAAACTATCCAACAGTTGCACTCATCTCACATGCTAGTAAAGTAATGCTCAAAATTTTCCAAGCCAGGCTTCAGCAATATGTGAACCGTGAACTTTCAGATGTTCAAACTGGTTTTAGAAAAGGCAGAGAAATCAGAGATCAAATTGCCAACATCCACTGGATCATGGAAAAAGCAAAAGAGTTCCATAAAAACATCTATTTTTGCTTTATTGATTGTGCCAAAGCCTTTGACTCTGTGGATCACAATAAACTGTGGAAAATTCTGAAAGAGATGGGAATACCAGACCACCTGACCTGCCTCTTGAGAAACCTATATACAGGTCAGGAAGCAACAGTTAGAACTGGACATGGAACAGCAGACTGGTTCCAAATAGGAAAAGGAGTATGTCAAGGCTGTGTTTTGTCACCCTGTTTATTTAATTTATATGCAGAGTACATCATGAGAAACGCTGGGTTGGAAGAAGCACAAGCTGGAATCAAAATTGCCGGGAAAAATATCAGTCACCTCAGATATGCAGATGACAGCATCCTTATGGCAGAAAGTGAAGAGGAACTAAAGAGCCTCTTGATGGAAGTGAAAGAGGAAAGTGAAAAAGTTGGCTTAAAGCTCAACATTCAGAAAACAAAGATCATGGAATCTGGTCCCATCACTTCATGGGAAACAGATGGGGAAACAATGGAAACAGTGTCAGACTTTATTTTTCTGGGCTCCAAAATCACTGCAGATGGTGATTGCAGCCATGAAATGAAAAGATACTCCTTGGAAGAAAAGTTATGATCAACTTAGACAGCATATTAAAAAGCAGAGACATTACTTTGCCAACAAAGGTCCGTCTAGTCAAGGCTATGGTTTTTCCAGTGGTCATGTATGGATGTGAGAGTTGGACTGTGAAGAAAGCTGTGTGTTGAAGAATTGATGATTTTGAACTGTGGTGTTGGAGAAGACGCTTGAGAGTCCCTTGGACTGCAAGGAAATCCAACCAGTCCATCCTAAAGGAGATCAGTCTTGGGTGTTCATTGGAAGGACTGATGTTGAAGCTGAAACTCCAATACTTTGGCTACCTCATGTGACGAGTTGACTCATTGGAAAAGACCCTGATGCAGGGAGGGATTGGGGGCAGGAGGAGAAGGGGACGACAGAGGAGGAGATGGCTGGATGGCATCATCAACTCGATGCACGTGAGTTTGGGTGAACTCCAGAAGTTGGTGATGGACAGGGAGGCCTGGCATGCTGCAATTCATGGGGTCACTAAAAGTCAGACACGACTAAGCGACTGAACTGAACTGAATGTAAGGGAAAACTTTGTTGGTTCATGTCTCACCTTTAAAACTTCTTTCTACCAAACTGACTTGCATTAGACTAACTCCAATCATGAGTTATTCGACTTTCCTTTAGCACTAATGGAAACAGGATGGCATAGGACATAATGTTATGCCCGAAGTCCAAGTCCCCAAGACCGAGAGAAATAAGACATCCACAGCAATGCAAAAGCATAAAGGGGTTTATTGCTAGCTCGAGCTAGGGCTCAGGTCTCATCCAACGCAGTGGAGTCTTGACGAGAGCCCGAGCTCTGAATCACAGCTACTTTTATACAGGCGGTTCTTTGTTTCAGTAACAGCATAGCTGGCGGGTGATGATTGGCTAAGCCCTACCCGCACGCAGGATTTTCAAATCTCACATCCCTATCTGGATTGGCTCAGGTCTGGTGCGGGCGGGGTTTTCTTGATTGGCTCAGGCCGGGGCTACGAGGATTTTTCTGATTGGTTGAGCTATACCGCCAGTGGGAATTCCCAGTGACTCAGCTTTCCCAGAGACCAAAACTCAGGCCTAGCTTGCCCCTTGGAGCCTATTATGGCTCCAATTTGGTCCTAACAATAATACAATTAAAGAGCTAGTTTATGTAAAATGCTATTATAGTTAAGCCCAAGAGTTACAGGTAAAATATGAATGAGAAGTGTTCAAGTTTTGGTTTGTTCCTGGATCCAGTCAACAGACATTTATAAAGTGCTTTACAGAAGTCAGACATTATGTTTGGTTCTGATTGCATCCTGCTCCTTGTTCAGAGTTCTCCCTTTGGCAAATCACTGGGGCTTTGAAATCCCAGTTTCTTATCTGTAAAATGGGAATAACACACTTTATCTTGTTAAGAGGACCTATTTTAATTTTTTTTGTTGTTGTTGCAAGTTCCAGACTCCCCTTATTCTTATGCCTTTAACCCAGCCAGCCATTTACTAACTCAATGCTAATAGGAAGAGGCCTCAAAATTAAATCCTTGAAATCTTTTGTTGCTTATTTACTTTGATCCTTGACTCAAACTGTTCTCCTGCATTTACTGTGGTCCTGATCTTTGTATATCATCTAATGCTGTTTGTTGTAAGTAACATACTTCGCCTGGATTTAAGATTTGGCCTCTCGGGTTGACACTTGGTTTTTGCTCTCCATCACTTCTGATAACTCTGGTGTACTATGGAGGCTGATCAAATCTTGTCTTGTCCTGGTATTCAGTCTTGCAGTTGACCTGTTGATCTTTCGCCTTGGTTTGGCCTACTTTGGTCAACTTTAAGGAGAAACTTCATAGATATGGTCTCAGCCTCATTGAGAGGGGACCAGCAAGTGTTAGAGTGTTCATCAGATTTTTGTCTGAATGGGGTTTAGGCAGAACCCAGGTCTAGCGGAAGAACTGGAGTCCTATTTAGAACTTGTGGCAGAACCAGTTATATGTTTACTCCCAAAGTGTTAAGAAAATGCCATCGCTTGGTGGGCTTATCAAAGTTCAGGGCTTATCTTTGTATGCTGGATACAAAACTCATAGGACTAATTTACATCTCTGTGCTGGCATCTTAGTGGGGATAGATCAAAAAGTAAGTGACTATTAGACCACAGGTTGGCGTGTTCAAGTTCACTGCAGAAAGGGAGGAAAGGCAGGTATTAACATTTTATAAACTATACAAATGTGGGTCATCATTATCAACACTATGTGGCAAATGCAGGTACTCAACAGGTATTTGCTAAATAATATCCATTGCTTTTATTGCTTAGGTTTTTTGTTTTTTGTTTTGTTTTTTTTTAATTGATCAATTGGTTAGGAGCTTTTATGTTTATTATAAAAAGTTTTTGTGTCTACTATACATTCTTATCTTTTTTCAAAGCCTTATTTTTCCTCTCCAGAGAGTTCTGGCAAAGTTGTCTAGTGCTGGTAAGTAGTTAGTACTATGAAAGGGCTCGTTCACGTAAAGCCTTAGGAAGAGGGAGGCTCAAGAAGTTCCCTGTAAATTTTTTTGATTGAGGTATAAATTACCTTTAAAATTTGAATCAGGAAGTTGAGGGTTCAAGCTTTGGCTCATTTCTATTGATTACCATTTCTATATCCAATCAACAAACATTTATAAAGTGCTTATTACTATTTACCATACCACTCAGTACCACCTAGATTCCTTGATTCATAGCAGTTTATTCACTATGTGGTGACTGGGTATAGGAGTGGGAGAAACCATGGATTCTTTTCATCAATCATCTTTATATGGTGTGTACAAATAATAGATTGGTCATGGGTTAGGACTTCCTGGGAGAAAGTAATTTAATATATGTTAATTTCTACTTCAAAAGCATTTTTTGAGAGTTAGAGATTAAATGTGTAGGTGTAACTCTATTTCCTAAGGCTGACTAACTGCTTTGGTTCCTTGGCTGGAAGATTTGTTTAAAAGCTGAACAATATTAATGACAATGTGTATCATTTATTATTACTCTAGCTTTGATTAAGCAAGTATTCTAAGATGCTCACTGTGTTATTCTACTTATGCTTCTATTAATAAGATCCTCTGTGATTGATCTTGGGCACATTAACTGCATTCTCTGAATCATAATTTCTTTACCTATGCTATATAAATGGCCTTAGTTAACTTTCAGGATTGTTATGAGGACTAAATGAAACCATGCAGTCCTTGGACAGGTATTTACTGAGTGCCTCCTATATGTCAGGCTCCCAAGCATACAATAATGAAGCAAATTTGACATTGTCCCTGCCCTCATGAAGATAACAGTCTAGAGAGGGAAACAGACATTAAACAATATAGATTGTTATTTAATTACAGTTGTGATCAGTCCTACCAAGGACCAGGGTACTATGAGAGAGCATTTTATTGAAACTGACCAAGAATCTAGAGTCAGGGAAGAAAGTTTCTCTTGGGAAGATGTGGAACACTTGAGAATGAGTAAGAGTGAGATGTGGGGAAACCTATGCAAGAACATTTCAGGGTGAGGAAGTAACCTGCAGTGAGAGGAGAGTTTGGTACGTTAAGGCTGTGGTAGGACTTCACTTTCACTTTTCACTTTCATGCATTGGAGAAGGAAATGGCAACCCACTCCAGTGTTCTTGCCTGGAGAATTCCAGGGACAGAGGAGCCTAGTGGGCTTCCATCTATGGGGTCGCACAGTCGGACACGACTGAAGCGACTCAGCAGCAGCAGCAGCAGGATTTTAGTAGGCAAGAATGAAAGGAATGCCTGTGGGCCTGGGGGATTGTTAGGGATCTGATGGTGAAGGGCTATGTAGGCTATGGTGAAGAATTCTGAATTTATCATAAAGGTTATAGAAACCATTGAAACATTTAAAGTAGATTTGAATTATATTTACTTTTTATTTGACTCTGATAGCATTGTGGAGAAAACTGTAGAAGGGGTCCAGAGTGGATGCAGAGAAACCATTAGGAGGTTACAGTAGTTGTTCAAGCAAGAAATGCTCTAGGGAAGTGTTCATGGAGATGGGGAGAAGGGATGCCCTGAGTATGGTAGGATAGGGAGAGAGAGGTTAAGGAGAGTGCACAAGTGTTCTGGTACAGGCCACTGAGTGAAAGATGTTAGTGATGTCTTTATTGAGAGAAGAGACATTGGAGGAGGAAAAGTTTTGGGGTAGAAAGAGAATGGGTTTCTCAGATAGCTCAGTGTGTAAAGAATCCACCTGCAATACAGGAGACAGAGGAGAAGAGAGTTCAATCCCCAGGTCAGGAAGATCCCCTGGAGGAGGGCATGGCAACCCACTACAGTGTTCTTGCCTAGAGAATCCCATGGACAGAGCAGCCTGGTGGGCTACAGTCCACTGGGTCTCAAAGAGCTGGACATGGCTGAAGTGACTGAGCCTGCAGGCAGGCAGAGAGAGAATACTAAAGTTCATTTCACGTTAAGTTGAAGGTGGTACACAGATAATATATAAAAATTTAGAGCCCAGAAGAGAGGTCTGAGTGGAGAGTAGATTTTTAAAAATTAAATATAGTTGATTTGCAATGTTGTGTTTGTTTCAAGTATAAGAATAGATTTTGGTGTAGGCGGGTGGTAATTAAAGTCATGGAATGGACAAGGTGGCTTAAGAAAAGCATGTGGAGTAAGAAAAGGAACCCAGGGCCTAGGCTGTAAGGGCCTAGGATTAGGTTGTAAGGAATATATTTAAAGGTTGTGTAGAGTAGGAGGGACAGACCAAGGAGGATGGGCTAGAATGGGAAAAAAGACAACCGGGAAATCAAGAGTGTGCAGTCACTGGACCAAAGCAAAGGCAATTATTAAGGAAAACATGTATAAATGGGCCATCGGTATTTTTGGAGTGCTTGAAAATGTTTTAAAACTGGACTGTTGTAGTGATTGCATGATTCTATAGATTTACTAAAAGCAATTGAATTTTGCACTTAAAATGGATGAATTTTATAAGTAAATTATACCTCAAAATACTTTGGCCACCTGATGCGAAAGATTGAGGGCAGGAGGAGAAGGGGATGACAAAGGATAAGATGGCTGGATGGCATCACCAATTCGATGCACATGAGTCTAGGTGAACTCCAAGAGTTGGTGATGAACAGGGAGGCCTGGCGTGCTGCGGTTCATGGGGTCGCAAAGAGTCGGACACGACTGAGCGACTGAACTGAACTGAACTGATGCTTTGAAGAAAAATCTGAAAGAAGGCATGTAACCGTGTTGATAGTCAAAGAGGGATTGAGACAGATGAAGACTAAGAAGTATATTTTTTGTTTTTAACAAAAGGAAGCCTTCATTAGAGAGATAGAAGAAAGATGGAAGGATGTTTGGAAGAAGTTGAGAACTGAATGGATGGTGAGTAGTGGAGTTTGTGAGTGCTGACAACCTTGTAGATACTAAAGTCTTTTGAAAACTGTAAATCACATTATGTCATATTGAGTTTTTTTTTCTAAAATGTAGCAAGCTCTTTCCCTCTAACAGTGATTTCTAAAGTGGAGTGCAAGAGGAAATATTAGAACTAGCAGATGTTAATTTCATTAATTGCAATGTTTTTAGAAAAACCAGGCATAGGAGAAATGAGCTTTACCAAGTTTTAACATGCTGATTGACAGAAGTGTCTCCCTTGGTTCACATGGACTTTTTCATGAACAAGATGTGTGGTGCTGGGAGAAAATGTGAGGGCTTCACAAAGCAGATACAGGGCAGCGGCACTGCCCTCGGTACCGTCTTGCTTACTTCCAGTGAAATATGCTATATTCCAGTTCATGTCTGGGTAAGACATTTTACACTGTCAGGCTGAAATGAAGCAAACTTCCAAAAACTGGACACATGCTACATTTGATACATGTAACTGCATTTGTAGCATTTGATACATGCTACAAAAAATGGATACATTTCTTAAAAACATTCCTATAAGTAAATTGCATTATCAGGGAGAATTTTAATAATTTATAAAGAACAAGAGAAACTTCCCTTCCTTTCTACTGTAAGTTGTCACTTTGAAATAACAAAACAATGATTTAACCCCACCAGAACTGGGCCAAAAGGCTTGAAACAGTTACAGTGAATTGAAATATGAATCTCATCCATTGTTGTTACTAAACTTTGTCCTGTTTATTTTCTATTGTGTGTATTGTGCCTTTGCAAGCTTGTATTTTCCAGCTGTAAAAACAGCTATAAACCCATTAAAGCCAAATACTGAAATAAACTGAATTTAGAGGCAACTTTTAAATTGCTATGTCACAGAATGTGAAGTCAACGTTTTTAGAAAAACCAGGCATAATCAATGCAGAGCTTGCATCAAAGTTATTATTTATTTCTTTGTTGTAACTAAAAACATACTTAGCATTTATTTATGCTGCTCCTGCTACACTACAGCTTTCTGTCTTGGTCAGTCCAGGCAGAGATTGTGAGGAAGGTACAGTCTCTTTTTAACATTATCTTCCCCAGTTCCCATCACTGCTCTTTTCCACTAATCTTACTCCCTTACTTATGCACCTCCTAACCCCCATCCCTGAGGTTGTTCTGTTTATTTCACTGCATAGCTATAGTTGCTGTAAGTAACACCAGTGATTGTCAGGCACACCTAAAGCCAGCATTCTCTTACCTTACCTTGGAAAGTTCAAATTGAGAGTATGTATGAAAATCTTAAAAACTCAGCTATTTTAATAGGCATACAATGGTATATTCTGTTCAGTTCAGTTGCTCAGTCGTGTCCGACTCTTTGTGACCCCATGAATCGCAGCACGCCAGGCCTCCCTGTCCATCACCATCTCCCAGAGTTCACTCAGACTCACGTCCATCAAGTCCGTGATGCCATCCAGCCATCTCATTCTTGGTCATCCCCTTCCTCTCCTGCCTCCAATCCCTCCCAGCATCAGAGTCTTTTCCAAAGAGTCAACTCTTCTCATAAAGTGGCCAAAGTACTGGAGTTTCAGCTTTAGCATCATTCCTTCCAAAGAAATCCCAGGGTCGATCTCCTTCAGAATGGACTGGTTGGATCTCCTTGCAGTCCAAGGGACTCTCAGGAGTCTTCTCCAACACCACAGTTCAAAAGCATCGATTTTTCAGCGCTCAGCCTTCTTCACATTCCAACTCTCACATCCGTACATGACCACAGGAAAAACCATAGCCTTGACTAGACGGACCTAGGTCGGCAAAGTAATGTCTCTGCTTTTGAATATACTATCTAGGTTGGTCATAACTTTTCTTCCAAAGAGTAAGCATCTTTTAATTTCATGGCTGCAGTCACCATCTGCAGTGATTTTGGAGCCCCAAAAAATAAAGTCTGACACTCCTGCTACTGTTTCCCCATCTATTTCCCATGAAGTGATGGGACCAGATGCCATGATCTTCGTTTTCTGAATGTTGAGCTTTAAGTCAACTTTTTTGCTCTCCTCTTTCACTTTCATCAAGAGGCTTTTTAGCTCCTCTTCACTTTCTGCCATAAGAGTGGTGTCATCTGCATATCTGAGATTATTGATATTTCTCCCGGCAATCTTGATTCCAGCTTCTGTTTCTTCCAGCCCAGCGTTTCTCATGATGTACTCTGCATATAAGTTAAATGCATATAAGTTAAATAAGTTAAAGGGTCACAATATACAGCCTTGATGTACTCCTTTTCCTATTTGGAACCAGTCTGTTGTTCCATGTCCAGTTCTAACTGTTGCTTCCTGACCTGCATACAGATTTCTCAAGAGGCAGGTCAGGTGGTCTGGTATTCCCATCTCTTTCAGAATTTTCCACAGTTTATTGTGATCCACATAGTCAAAGACTTTGGCATAGTCAATAAAGCAGAAATAGATGTTTTTCTGGAACTCTCTTGCTTTTTCCATGATTCAGCGGATGTTGGCAATTTGATCTCTGGTTCCTCTGCCTGTTCTAAA
>SJYX01015615.1:695489-724216 GCA_006410675.1 Oreotragus oreotragus
TTGTTTTCCTCTATTTCTTTGCATTGATCGCTGAAGAAAACTTTCTTATCTCTTCTTGCTATTCTTTGGAACTCTGCATTCAGATGCTTATATCTTTCCTTTTTTCCTTTGCTTTTTGCTTCTTTTCTTTTCACAGCTGTTTGTAAGGCCTCTCCAGACAGCCATTTTGCTTTTTTGCATTCCTTTTCCATGGGGATGGTCTTGATCCCTGTCTCCTGTACAGTGTCACGAACCTCCATCCATGGTTCATCAGGCACTCTGTCTATCAGATCTAGGCCCTTAAATCTATTTCTCACTTCCACTGTATAATCATAAGGGGTTTGATTTAGGTCATACCTGAATGGTCTAGTAGTTTTCCCTACTTTCTTCAATTTAAGTCTGAATTTGGTAATAAGGAGTTCATGATCTGAGCCACAGTCAGCTCCTGGTCTTGTTTTTATTGACTGTATAGAGCTTCTGCATCTTTGGCTGCGTAGAATATAATCAATCTGATTTTGGTGTTGACCATCTGGTGATGTCCATGTGTAGAGTCTTCTCTTGTGTTGTTGGAAGAGGGTGTTTGCTATGACCAGTGCAATGGTGTATTACTCAGCCTTAAAAAGGAAAAGGAAAATTTGATACATCTTACAACAATGATAAGTTTTAAAAATGCTAAATGAAATGAGCCAAACATAAAAGGACAAATATTACATGATTTCACTTATATGAAATATCTGTGAGAATTAGATTCATAGAGAAAGTGGAATGGGGTTATCAGACACTGGTGGAGGGAGATGGGAAATGGGCAGTTACTGTTTCACAGGTTTGGGATGATGAAAAAGTTCTGGAAATGGGTAGCGGTGATAGTTGCATAACATTGTGAATGTACATAATTCCATGGTGTGTGTTAGTGATTCAGCTGTGTCCAACTCTTTTTGACCCCATCGACTGTAACCTCCCAGGCTCCTCTGTCCATGGAATTCTCCAGGAAAGAATACTGGAGTGGGTAGCCATTCCCTCCAGGGGATCTTTCCAACCCAGGGGCTGATCCAAGTCTCCTGCACTTCAAGTGGATTCTTTACTGTCTGAACCACCAAGGAGGCCATGGAATATATGCTTTGAAATAGTTAGCATGGCAAATTTTATGTCTCTCTCTTTTTTTTAAGCTATGCCTCATGACATGTGGGATCTTAGTTCTGTGACCAGGGATAAAATGTGCACCCTGTGCACTGGGGGCATGGAGTCTTAACCCTGGACCACCAAGGAAGTCCCCCTTTTATGTCTATTTTACCAAATTAAAAAAGGTGATAGTGGCTTGACCAAAGAGGCAGAGAAAGAGGTGGTAGGAAGCATTGGATTTTGAATTTTAGCCAATTGGATTCTTTGATGTTTTGCATTTCGATGTGTGAGAGCAAGAAAAGAATCAGGGATAATACTGGCATAATACAGGGTTAATAAGTTTGTGAACCTGAGCAGCTGGAAGCATAGAGTTGCCTTTCCCTGAGACTGGGGAGACTATGGGCAGAAAAGGTAAGGGAATCAAGATTTCAGATGTGCTAATTCTGAGATGTTTGAAAGACATCCAAGTGAAGATAGTGAGTTATCCCTGTGCTAATCACTGGTCAACCCAGCTAGGCGTTCCCTTCGGAAATCCATTAGGACCTTGCCACATTGAGTACAGCATAGGGTCTGTTATTCAAAATATATCAATTATCTAACGATGGAATACTAGGACTTCTCTGGTAGCTTAGTGATAAAGAATCCACCTGCCAATCCACCAGATTCAGGTTTGATCCCTGGGTCAGGAAGATCTCCTGGAGAAGGAAATGGCAACCCACTGCAGTATTCTTGCCTGGGAAATTCCACGGACAGAGGAACCTGGTGGGCTACAGGGCAGTAATACTCAGTCATAAAAAAGAATGAATATATGCTATTTGTGTTACCATGGGCAGACTTGGAGGGCATTACACTAAGTGAAATAAGTCAGATAGAAGAAGATAAATATTGTATAATGTCACTTATGTGTGGAATTTAATAAATGCAACAAATTAGTGAGCATAACAAAAAAAGAGCTCACAAGGCATAACAAGGCAGACTCATAGACACAGAGAAAGTCTAGTGATTACGGGTGGGCTGAGGGGAGAGGCAACATAGGGGTAGGGGAGGGTGAGGCACAAACCACTGGGTGTAAGATAGGCTCCAGGATGCATTGTACAACATGGGATACAGAGCCAATATTTTGTAATAACTGCAAATGGAGTGTTACCTTAAAAAATTTTATAAAAATTTGAAAAATAAATTATCTAAATTATCTGTAAGATTTTATTTGAATATATCATATGAAGCAAATACATAAACAGATCGATGGATAGATAAATAAATACCCGAATAAAATAAAGCAAGCCAGCTTTCCAGGACAATTGAAGAAGAGACGTGGTGGTCTGGTGATTATCCTTAATGCAGAATTTGTGGCTGTGTAATCTGGGGCTAATTGCACTGTTGAAATCAGTACATTTTGTTCATTATCTTCTATCACGAGGTGGCCTTAATTCACTTGGTGCTTCAGATAAAGTTTAATGGAAGAATCGCAGCATCACCTTGATCTTCCTTACCTGCCAAATTAGGGTAATATATAGCTCAAATCTAACCTGAGCTCCAAATTGTTAAATACTTCAATTTTCATCTGTGTTTTGTGTTGGAAAATAATTTTAATATTAAAGGACAGCTGTAGACTGCTAATGACTTGAATACAGTTTGACTGTTTTCATGAAGTGCTCTGTGGGATGTCAGAATATTTAATTCAGGATGTTAAAAACATCCCAAAATGTCACAATAATTATATCACAGCAGGCAATTAAAACACTGGAAAATGCCAACTGACTAAGAGTGTTCCTTGTTATTTAGGAAACTATTAAGAACCTGACATATAAAGTAAAAAATGCTGGTTATAACTTTTTATTTCAATAGACAATTTCATCATCATATATGAAATTGACACTTGATATAGTCAGGGTCAGGTTAAAAATGCAACCCAAGGTAGAGCTAGGGAAGAGATCGCTACTTGATCTTTAACTTTATACTATCTATATTCACAGATTATAAAAAAATGTTGCTTGGTTTTACATATCATACCATATGTGCTGCCATACCCTCCAAACAATGGTTGTGTTAATTAAATCATACGTTGGCAGCCTTAATTGATCTGATTTTGCCATCCTAGATTATGGCAATAGAATTATTTCCTTGTTTTTCAAATTGTACTTTTGTAAATCCTAATGGATTAACAATGTAATGCTGAAGACTAGGGGCAGCGTTTGCTTAATCCCCCAGGATTAGAGTGTCATTCTCAGTGGGGTGTTAAGCACCAACTACTATGAGCTAGAAGGGAATATGCTCAGGCAGGGTGAGGTACAGAAAACAAAGTGCATTCAAGTCCTTAAGTGAACAGTTTGCCCATGCAACCTTAACATTGACAGTGTTTATGAACAAAGAATCCACAGTTAACCCAAAGCTGCATTTTGGGGAGCTATGTTCAAATTTAAAATGGGTCACCTGAAGGGGTTATATGTTATCTTTAATCAACACACTTATGAAGGACTTGTTAAGATATGCAGTGGGCAAGGTAGCATTCATAGAGAGCAGGCCTTATTGCAACCAGCATTTATTTTTGATTTGGGGAAATATTATGGAAAGCAATTGCCCTGCCTTCAAGACATGTATATAATTAAACGAGGTAATGTCATAAAGCACCTAATAAGATGCCCAGTAGAGAACAGTTGTTTAAAATATTCTAGTCCCTCCTTCCTTTGTGAAAACAGACATTAACACAAAGAAATATGGTATAGAGGTGACATCTGGGCAAAGCATAAAATAGACTGGATAGAAGAGGAAGACAAAACCTTGAAATAATGTCCAAGCTCAGAGGCAGATTTCAGAGGCAGATTTTAGGGAAAACAACACAAGACTATCAATACAAAAATTAGGAACAAAGCGAATGTTTGAGAATGAGCAAAGCATACATTAAAGAAATCTGACAAATGCCACAAATACTCTATTTTATTTAAAATACTATTTTATTTTTATTGATTATCTGACTACTATACCACTGGAATACTTTCTTAATTTTTTAGATGCATGTGTTTTGATCATGTTTTCATATGACAGTGGTTTTGTAAAATCTTCTATAAAGAGAGTAGGTTGATAATTCAATCTTTTCTTTAAAATGGTAATCAAAATTTGATGTTTTCAAATTGATTTTTGATTATTTTTTTAGAATGCTGCTGCTGCTGCTGCTAAGTCGCTTCAGTCGTGTCCGACTCTGTGCGACCCCATAGATGGCAGCCCATCAGGCGCCCCATCCCTGGGATTCTCCAGGCCAAGAATACTGGAGTGGGTTGCCATTTCCTTCTGCAATGAAGAGTGAAAGTGAAGTCGCTCAGTCGTGCCGACTCTTAGCGGCCCCATGGACTGCGGCCTACCAGGCTCCTCCGTCCATGGGATTTTCTAGGCAAGAGTACCGGGGTGGGGTGCCATTGCCTTCTCCGTTTTTTTAGAATAGTTTTCTTTTTAGAAAAACTTTACAACTCATTATTGATATGCCTTGTAACTGTTCAATTTTATTGTCAAATTTGGGGAATCATCTATCAAATTCTTCTAAATATGAATTGTAAGATTTTAGAATGTTTCAGATTTTCTTGTTTAGTGACTAATCTTCAGGACCAGTAAAGCTCATGATACACATTTCCTCCTCTTAATTAATCATTTGGTATGATCTGAGAGCTTATTGTAAACATTTGCTATTCAATTTTAGAGTAATTCTTATTGATTTCATTTCTAATTTCTATTGCATCTATTTCATATTTCATTGTTTTAATCTGTAGTTTATCAGCTATTTTTTTTAAAATTGAAAGTAATAAAAGAAGATACCTGTCATAGACACTCGTGTTAGAAGTCTTTAATTCCCAACTTGTTTTATGGATATGTCTTCCAAATGGCAATAAAAGCTGTGCATTTGAATTTTATCAAATATGCCATTCTCCAAAAAAAAAAAAAAAAAGGAAAAAGCCTTTCTTAACACTGAAATGGCTTTTCGTAAGTTCCCCATATCTGGAAATGACTGTGAATAGTAAACCCAAACTAATATCTAGTCAACCGTACTTTGCATAACTGGGTTCCCCCAAGTGCCATAGCCACTTCAGTGCCAACTGACACCACAGGATGTTTAATGAAGTAGACAGCTGTCTCTGCCAATTGCAGTGAAAAGTACCTTTCTTTTGCAAAATTTTCAAAAACTGTTTCTATGTGAACTGCTTGCCAAGGCCTTTCATGAGAGTGGAGCACTTTATTAGCTTTAAGGTAATTCTGCCTGTGTCCGAGTGTCTTAATATAGCTATTTATGATTTAGCTTCTGCAAACGTGTCCAATTCATTCTCTCACCACTTCCCCCGTTGCTTTCTCTGCCTGAGCCTTATTCAGTTTCTTTCAGTTCCTTAACTCTCACTGTGTGTGTGTGTGTCACTCAGTCGTTTCTGAGTCTTTTCAAACCCACGGACTGTAGCCCACCAGGCCCCTCAGTCCATGGGATTTCCCAGGCAAGAATACTGGAGTGGGTTGCCATTTCCTTCTCCACTGGACCAAGATTCTGGTGTTTAAGTCCCAGGCCATCACCTGCATGACTAAGGGCATGCTTTGTAATATTTCTGTGCCTCGGTTTCCTTACCTGTGATATAAGGATAGCAGTAGGATCTACCTTAAATGGCTTCTGAAGTTAATTTTATTCATTTATCTACTTATTTTTGGCTGAGCTGTCCTTGTTGTTGAGTGCGGGTTTTCTCTAGTCGTGGCAAATGGGGGCTACTCTCTAGTTGCAGAACATGGGCTTCTCATTGTGCTGGCTTTTCTTGTGTGGAGCACAGCCTCCGGGGCACGTGAGCTCAGTGGTTGTGACTCCAGGCTCTAGAACACAGGCTCAGTAGTTGTGGCACATGGGTTTAGTTGATCCATGGCAGGTGGGATCTTCCTGGATCAGGTATCAAACAGTGTCTCCTGCATTGGCAAGTGAATTCTTTACCACTGAGCCACCAGGGAAGACCCAATTTCTGAAAATTTAATAGTTCAAAACATGTGACATGTTTAGAACCGTGTCTGATACACAATAAGACCCTAATAAATGTTACTTGCTATTGAAATTTGTAGTTTAATCCCAGTCAAAAAGTTTACTTATTTTAGACTAATCACCCTTCAGCTTTCTCAGTGACATGATGTTTATAAGACTTGAGGTCAATTTTGAGCTAGTCAATCTAGCTAATGTATGTAAAATCCTCATTTTACAGAGGAGGACTTTAGTGCACAAAAGTCAGCTAAGCAATGTCAGGATTAGAACCCAGAAGCTGCCAGATCAAGCTGATGATAGTGGTGAGTTTAGAACCAGAAGCTTGGTGATGCATGGCTTAAAGATATATGGAGGTAAAGGTAGCTGAGCTGCTTTCTAAAGGTGGTGGTTGTGTTTTGCTGCTGCAGGAGCCATGCCCGCTTCAAGGGTTCCGTACTACTCATTACAGTTACTGTTCTGGGTATTAAGGCTCTGGAAGAGCCACAAAACAGGTCACAAGAGACTTCTGACTTGTAACCCAGTCCTTACTGGCTTTATTTGAATAACAGAGAGGCTGGTGCAATGGATGGAAAGCCTGCAAGATGATTCTGGATTTGGGCTCTCAGGCTCCAGGTCCAAAAGCTGCATTAATATACCTTCCTTAAGTGTTGCTTCACTTTATTTCTACATGCTAAGACCATCCTAAAAGGACAAGCCAGTTTCTCTGTGGAATTTTGAACAGAGGTATAAGGAATTCTAGGGGACTGAGTATCTCAGACTTTAGAGTTGTTTGCTTAGAGGGACATTATACATACAGAGTTAGAAAGTAGCTCTTTTCCCCCCTAAATCTGTTAGGTGACTAGCTTTAAAATGCATCCTAATGTTCTGAGACTATTTCACATGTCCTGTAAGATGTTGCTCAGCCAGAATTATTTGTAAATAGTTCTGCTAAGAAGACTATTTATCACTTCACTTAAAGTAACAACTAAGTAAGTACAAACATAGATTTGGCACAATGTATTCTGCTATTTTTCTGTACCTATAACTTTAAAGGGCCACCTTTAACTCAGGTCTCTGAAAGACAAAAGATTGGTTGAGAAATGGACAGTAAGGAATAATCTATGCTCATTGTACTAAGCTCATAAATATACATAGAACACTGCAAATAGTACAAAGATATGATAGATAGAGATAGGTAGACTGATCGGTTAGAGCTTATGGGTCTGGGTCTGGTTTTGACTTATTTCAGAGTACTTGCAGCAGGCAATGCCTTTGTTAGAAGGGATAACACAGTGTCTTTTACTTCATTCCAACTCTGCTCATTGAAGTCAAGTATATTAAAAAAAAATAACAAATGCTTACCATGTGATGGAAGCTGTGCTATGCTAATTATTGTGTAGGTAAGGATAACTAAGGTGCGGTTCTCATCTCCAAGCAGCTTTCTTTTGAAGGGGTTGATGGAAGTCCTGTGACCTCACCCAGACAGGAATTCCTTCTTCGAGTTATTCTGTGTGTGTTGTGTTGTTTTGCTTGGAACGGTTCTGTTATTGCCGTGTTGGTTTCTTCACTAGATTGATTGCCTTTGGTATCAGAACTTTTTCCTTAGTATAGAGCAATGCCGGTTGGTTAGAGTTCAATTTTTCATCATCAATTACTATTCAACTACTACTTATTTGTTGGATTAGCTATTTTTGTTCTGACTTGCTATTGTACAAATCTAAGCAAGGCCAGAAATGACAGAGTGAAGAGATGCTCTGAATAATGCCTTTTGCTTGCAATTGCTGAAGTGGGAATAGGATTATAGTCCACTCTGGTTTGGAGCAGGAAAATAAACCCCAAAAAACTCAGAACTGGCCGTTGCCTAGATGACTATTCTCTGTCACTCTGAAGTCCTTTCCCTTGGGAATATTTCCTGACGCCTACAAAAAGTTGCATTCCTTCTGAAGTAGACAACATTTAGAATTAAGAGCTGTATCCTGTGAGAAAGTGCAATGCAGTTAGGCTTTTTTTTTGTTTAAAATCTCAGGTACTCTCGCCATGAGTATACCTAAGTGAAAGCGTGTGAAGGCTGATTTATGACTATAAAGATTAGGAAATTAATTTGATTTGTTTACAATATGCAGTATCTTTGCAAAATTCCCACATTTATCCTATAGGGCTGTGTGTGTACACATGTTCAGATTTAAATCTTATGTTTTCCTTTTATGTTAATACTTTTTATCATATACAGGAAGAGATTTTATATCTTTTTCTCCTGATCTTCAAATATACCCAATGATGTAGCTGAAGTGTGTAAGATGACTACTGAATTACAGATGAGGAAACTAAAACTTAAGTAATTGACTTTCCCTAGGTAGCATGAAGTAAGGAGCAGAAATAGGATTAATTAGGTGTTTACCTCTCTAGAATCCCTTCCCCTGCCTTTCGGCAATAATTTTCAAGTTTCACTGGGGAGCCATACGTTCCCTATCTTCTGTCCGTGTAAGCCAGGTGGGTCTCCAGTTTCAGGGCTGTATCTTTTCCTGAAGAATGGCATTTCTGTGGTCTGGCCCCAGGAACGAGATTAATTCCGAGGAGGCAAGTGACAGAATTGGGTTCAGGAGGAATCCTAGACTTTGGGGAGAGCTGTGGGAAATGGGTCTTCTTTTCCTCTTGGATTGGTGTTGGGAGAGGGTGGAGCTGGAGTCACTTATTACTACATGGAGTCTTGGATGAAAGCCAACAGAGCAGAAGGCAATGATAGATAAAGAGGAAAAAGCAACTATGTGCTGGTAACATCATTGTCGTAGGTAAGCACCTACATTGGGCCACACCTCAAAATCTGCCTCACCTTTGGACTGTTAGTTCAATCAAAAACCTTCAAGCTGGTTTGGGTTGGGTGTGTAGTCCTAACTGATGTAACTTTGTAGGCCAGTAAGCCATAGTTCCAGTTTTCAAGGATCACAGTTTCCCAGAGTAGAAAATGAAGGTGTTTTTCTAGATTGTTGAGGCTCTGAAAATGATTCCATCTTGATTCTCTAAGGGTCATCTCAACAGCATGCTGAGAGCAATGCATGTTCTTTGCTGTCTGACAACTTGAGTTTGCTCCTGGGTGTGATGTTTCTTTCCCTTTGGCAAATAGTTGATTATCCCAAGACTAATAAACTCTAGGAAAGATTTACTGTAACTAAAGATTTTGACTCAGAAATGGCTCAGATGTTATGCTTTAAAATATTAATAAAAACATTGAAGAACTCAGTCAAAAGTTGACCCTACCTAAACTATATTCGGTCTGACAGAAATCTATGTGCTAAATCCACGTGTTATTTTGGCATTAGTGTTTTTAGTATATAAACAGAGAAATTCATTCCACAATGTTAAATATATTCCCAAAAGTTTAGTCATGAATGTCATACTGCTTTATTGTTACAATGTTAAACAAAAGCAATATACATTTAAAAAATTACTCCAGTTATTGTGCAGAGAAGGAAATAAAAACATGTTTTTCATCTATTAGTTGTATAGGAAATAGATCAGTTATTACAGTCAAAATGTGCATCATTCACTAAACTGAAAAATGCCTGAATGTTGGGGGAAGAGTCACTTTTAACACTACCTCTCTATTCACTGAAGAAAACTAACCCTGCAAAATTGTCAAGATTGCCCGGTGACAATGCTAAATGTAGGATAGGAGCAAATTGTCAATTGCCTTATGGCCATATATATATGTTGCATGGCCATATTTGTTGCAAATACAGTTTTACTGTTTTGGATAAAATGGCGTGAATGGCCTGTTTAAATCCTCATGACAAATTAAATGTTTGAGGGCTCCCAGAAAGTGATTACTTAAGGTTCCCTGAATGCATCAGGGGTTTTTGTATTTTCATGCTGTTGTATATGCAAGTCCCCCAGACTGAAATGACATTTCTTTCCTTCTGCACTGAAAGTGTTCCTGTATGCCTTTCAAGATGGTTCAAACACTTTGTTTTTCCTGGGCTTCTCCTCTACGCATTTGATTGCTCTGTACCTTGGTCCATGATTCCAAAACTACCTTATTTATGCTTTTTAAATTGTAGAATCAGTTAAAATCTATTAGACTATTTCTCTGCCACTGGACTTTGAGCACCTTGGATTCCAAGACTTGTGTGACCTTGCAAGTGTCCAATATATATTTGCCAAATGAGTAAAAAAACATTAGTGGTCCCCATTTGAGTAAATCTTCTGTCATTGTGATGGCTATTCATTTTGAATACCTCATAAGGGCCAGGCAACTTATATACATTGTAATTTATTGTAGTTTAACCCTGCAAAGGGTGTATTGTTCTCTCCCCATTTTATAGATGAGAAAACTGAGGCTCAGAGAGATTGAGAGGATTGCTCCAGATATCACCAGTAATAGTGTGTAGTAGTGTAGGGATTTACAGCTTGTGCCCTTTACTCCACATAGTACCTCCAACTTTGTTTGAAATAGTTATTTAAAATTTTTTCTAAAATGCTTCCTTTTAAACATTCTCTGAATATTCCCTTGAGGGCTCTGTTTCCTGCTAGATTCGTGCTACCTGCTTCCGTCTGCAAAATCAAATAAACCACTTTATGCAGCTCCTTCCTCAGGAAATCTGGAAAACGGAGCTGTTCTTTCTAGGAACACTAACAATTCATCTCCATTTACTGGCCTGGCTTATGATTTTCAGTTTAACCCATTGTGGCTCCTGTTCCCTGGGCTGGGATTGTTGGCATGATCAGTCTGAAAAAGTTGTTATTCTCAGCAAACAGAATCAGGAAGCGGAAGCAGATTTTAGGAAAGAAGTTATTTCAGTAACTGAAGCCAAACAAACATTATGATTAAAATGATCTAATTCCAATTCTTTGCTTTGCTCTGCCAGTATAGATCTGGTCCACACCTGTTATACTCTGAAGTTCACTTTACCCCAGTGATTGCCAAAAGCTGGTTTGTGAATTTGACCTGCTTAAGGTTGTGATGAGGTTTATATCAGCCTGAGGAGATGCCATTGTATGTGCCTCTGAATATATATGTACACGTGCACAACACACATACGTACATTCAATCACTGTTTCCTTTTTCGGTAATGATTGTTTTTCATGCTGAGGTTATTTCTTTCTACTGATTTCTGGAATTAAATGTCCTTTCTCTTGAGAACCTAGGATATGAATAGGGGGTAGATGACTTCATTAATGCTTCAACTTTCAAGATAAAATAAAAATGGATTAAAGAGTTCGATTTCCCTTGATTTTTAAACTAATATTATAGGACCATGAAATTTCAGTCTTGGACCCAGATCTCCCTTCTTTTTCTTCTTTTGGCCATAAATAACAAACCTGCTCCCCAAAATGAAAGGCTACTGCTTTCAAAACGATTTCCTCCTCTGGACTCTGGTCCTACCTGTTGTCTTTACCCTTCATTGACAGTTAGATTATGATGCCTTGCATTGTAAGTATAGATTTATATCCTAGCTAGTAAAATAGATTGTAACCACACCCAGGAAGTGTCACTTTCTTTCCATGTATTGCCATAATCTACACATAACAGATGTCCGGATGTTTTAAAGTAAGTTTAATGTCAGGACCTTGGGGCAAGCTGCTGGAAATTAATAAAATAACATTGACAACAGATTAAAGTTAGCACTTATTAAGTGCTTTCTATAGATAAGGCACTATTATAAGTATTCCAAGTGTGCACTTTGTTTAATCCTCCCAAAAGCCAAAAGAGTTAGGTTTATTATCATTGCCTTCATTTTAAAAGAAATGGAGATAACAAAAGGTTATTATTAAGCAATCTGCTTAGGGCTTCCCTGGTGGCTCAGAGGTTAAAGCGTCTGCCTGCAATGTGGGAGACCTGGGTTTGATCCCTGGGTCAGGAAGATCCCCTGGAGAAGGAAATGGCAACCCACTCCAGTATTCTTGCCTGGAGAATCCCACGGACGGAGGAGCCTGGTGGGCTATACAGTCCAGGGAGTCACAAAGAGTCGGACACGACTGAGCGACTTCACTTTCTTTCTTTCTTTAGAGTCATATGGCTTTTACTTAGCAGTGATAGGTTTTGAACCCAGATGGTTTCGCTTGAGAGCTCAACATTCCTAGCCACCATACTATGCTGCCTTCTACAAGAATCATCCTGGTGGCTGCATTTAGAGACAAATGACAGCAACAACAGCCGCAATTACAACAAACAGAGCAACTGGATGATCTCAGGGCTGTGAGTGTGCTAAGGGGTTTATCTATAGTATTTTGTGCTCATAACAAGCGTATGCTATCTAGGCTCCTGTTATTCCATTTTGCAAATGAGGAAGCTGAGACACAGAGGTCTTGAGTGACTTGTTCAAAACCAGGAAGCGGCAGGAACTATGACAACTAAGCACAGGTTTGTCTGACTCCAAACACCATGGGCTATGGTGGTGCACTTGGAAGAGCTTAAGATTTGGGGCAGGAAGATTTCATCTCCAGCCTCTTCAGTAGCTGTGGCCATGCCATGACCTTGGGCTCTCTGAGATTGTCCTATCATCTACAGGGAGACGGATATGTGTATAAGATGCTTAAGAAGCAGTAATGTGCTGCTTAAATGTGATTTATTTACATAAATGGCAGATGCTTGTTACATTTTCTGGAGATGTAACATTTGGAGATTCAGAAAGCTCACTGCCTTTCCTCTTTCTTTCACTTGCTAACTCCCCATACTAGCAGGTACCTCAGAAGACTGGGCCCTTGTTACTGAGTAGCTCTAGGAAATGTGTTTGGAGTTGCTGATCTCCTCTAGCCACAGAAAGAAAACCAAGGCTGATGAGCATCATGCTCATTAAGCAGACGCTTAGTTTTACCCAGCCACAAAGATATTAGGAAAAGATATTTATAGTTGACCTTTCAAGATTAATAATTCCTGTGAAAGAGAAACTGTGGTATTCACCACAAATGAAAAAAGAAAATCCTGAGTGTTGAAGGAAATAATTATTTTACTGCTTGTAGTGTAGTTTGTTACATTTATTAAAAATTTAATAAAACACATATGCATATCCATCACACTTAAAAGACAGTAATAATGTAAAGTCAGTCCAGTTTCCTTCTTTAAAATTGGATGTGTGACATTCTTAAGACTCTTAATTATCTTGATATTTTCTTAAAAATATGTGCATTAATCTTGTAATTTGAGAAAGTAAAATTCTGTAACAGTTAATAAGAAACTCAAGAATGGATCTTTCAGGCACATTAAAAATCAAATGCTAAAGCAGTCATGATTTTAAATGTTAGGAAATAGAAACACCACTAGGAGTTAGCATGTTCCTTTTTCTTAACTTTTGATCTTCCCTTATCCTTTCTTCTGACTCCACATTAGACTGACAACTGATTTCATGTTTAGGCATCATGTGTCTGGTGAAGGTTTTCCTGTTTTATCTTACTGTTTGGAAAAGGCAAGAATTAGGAGAATCCATTTTGTCACCAAATAAATGTGTTCTTGTTGAGGCAACTTCAGTTGAAAATCCTTATACCACAGGTAATTAAATGCTCTGTGCTTTGAATATTAAATATGCTCTTCACTGGGTGAAAAAAACCCTATAATCTTTCTAAATGGGAGCGACTTGAGTTTTGGAGATAGGGAGGGACAAGGTGGAAGCTCCCAGAATGCAGTGTAAGTTAACATTGTGGGAATATTTACTTTAGTGAATACTTGATGCTTCTGGTTTGTTGTTTTTAGTGCAAGTAAAAAATTGTTATAAGTTAATCTGAAAAATATTTTAAAATAATTTTATAAACATAAAAGCATTTCTTGAATAATAACACCTCATCTTTTCTTTTTGCTGTACACTCTAAGAGGATTTCAAAAAGATTTTTATAAAATAATGACCAGTGCCACATCAAATAACAGCCATGTTTTTCTTAGGCATTTTCCTTTGAAGTCTTTGTTCACACATTATAAGAACTTTCAATTTTAGATTATTTAAGAAATTTAAAATGATATTACATTTATTCCATTATTATCATTGTTCAAGTCTACATAGTACCTTGATTTGGTTAATCACTATTTATTTAACCATTTCCTTATTTTTTTATAATCAGGTTTTTTTTTTTCATTCATTTTACTTTCCTAGAAATGACAACTAGACATTTAGGTTTTCTAAATGTTTTATTCCATTATTCCTATAATTTCCTTTGTATCTAGGTATCCTGTTTGTTGCTTTAAAAAATATGGCCTTGATAATCACCATTAATAATACAATAAGCCAAAATATGCCTACAAGATTTTTTCCTATAGTGAGCTATTTCTTTAGGACAAATTTTCTTTTCTCTGCTTGAGAAACTTTTTGGTCATATTCTATGAAGTTTTGTTAATTATTTATAACCCAGCTTAAATATCTTTTTGCTGAGGTTTTCATTTATATTCTGTAGCAGTGCCTGTCACTCTGTCCTTTATACATCACTTCTTTGGAGCAGAGACTACCTTGTAGTACAATTATATTTAATTAAAACAATTTACTGCACATTATACACTGTGCATTTGTTGAAGACAAGCTCCTGAGAGTATTTTGTACATCATCCCAAATTCATAGAACAGTTTTAGACAAATTCAATCTTGATTAAATAACTGATTAAATTAAATAAAAGAGCTTGCTAGGGCCTAGACAAGTGGAAGAAGAAATAAAACACTATATTAGAAGAGGTAGGGAGAAAAGAGACCACTGAGGGCTGGAGGAGGAGAAGGCAGGAAGCCTATTTCTATTGAGCATTGTTATATATCAGGCACTGTGCCAAGTGCTTTACATACCTTATGCCATCTAACCCTGAGAACAACACTGAAGTAGGTTTTGTTGCTCTCATATTGCAGATACAAAAATTAATGTTGAGAGGGGAGGTGTCAAGATGATGGAATAGGAGGATGCAGAATTTCTCTCTCCTCACAAGCACATCCAGAATACATCTATAAATGGGACAGTTCTCACAGAACACCTGCTGAACATTTGTGGAAGACTTCAGACAACTTAAAGGACAAGAAAAATTCCCTTGCAATCAGGTAGGATGAAAGAAAGAAAAAGAAAGGAAGAAAAGAGGAATCAAGAAAAGGACCAGAAGCGCTGGTGGGAAGTTGAAGGTGAGGAGAGATGTTCCTGTACTCAGAAAACCACCCCTTCACAGTGGGGAAATCAGCTGGGACAGAAATGAACCTTTAGGGAATCAAAGGAGAATGTAGTGGGCAGTCTGTGGAAGGCAGGGCAAAGTAAGAACCATACCCTTGGTCTGTATGGAAGCCGTGTACACCCTAGCCTGAGTGTGTCTCCTGTCGTGGCATAGAATAAAAATCATGTGGTCACCTCAATAGATGCAGAATAAACTTTTGACAAAATTCAACACCCATTTATGATAAAAACTCTCAAGAAAGTGAGCATAGACGGAACCTACCTCAACTTAATAAAGACCATATATGACAAATCCGCAGCAAACATCATGGTCAGTGGTGAAATGCTGAAAGCATTTCCTCTAAGATCAGGAACAAGACAAGGGTGTGCACTCTTGCCACTATTATTCAACATGGTTTTGAAAGTCCTAGCCATGTCAGAGAAGAAAAAGGAACAAAGGGAATCCAGATTAGGAAAGGAGAAGTAAAACTGTCATGTTGCAGATGACATGATACCATACACAGAAATCCTAAAGGTACCACGAGAAAACTGCCAGAGCTAATCAGTGAGTTTAGTAAAGTTACAGGACACAAAATTAATACACATAAATCTCTTGTATTCCTATATACTAGCAACAAAAGATAAGAAAGAGAAATTAAGGAAACAATCCCACTTACTATTGCAGCAAAAAGTATAAAATACCTATGGACAAGCCTAGGCGATAAGGAGGCAAAAACCTGTATGCAGAGAACTCTAAGATAGTGATGAAAGAAATCCATGATGACACAAATAGATGGAGAGACATACCAGGTTCTTGGACTGGAAGAATCAATATTGTGAAAATGACTTTACTACTCAAAGAAATTTACGGATTCAAAACAACCCCTATCAAATTACCAATGGCATTTTTCACAGAATTAGAACAAAATTTTTTACAATTTGTATGGAAACACAAAAGATACCGAATAGCCAAAGCAATCTTGAGAAAGAAAAATGGAGCTGGAGAAATCAGGCTCCTGACTTCAGACTACACTACAAAGCTATAGATTCAACAGACGGGCTCTGGCACAAACACAGAAATATAGATCAATGGAACAGAATAGAAAGCTCAGAGATAAACACATCCACCCGTGGTCACCTACTTTATGACAAAGGAGGCAAGAATATGCAATGAAGAAAAGACATTTGATTCAATAAGTGGTGCTGGGAAAACTGGACAGCTACATGTAAAAGAATGAAACTAGACCACAGGATAATAAACTCAAAATGGATTAAAGACCTAAATGTAAGGCCAGATGCTATAAAACTCCTAGAGGAAAACATAGGTAGAATGTTCTTTGACATAAATCACAGCAAGATCTTTTTTGATCCCTCCCAGAGTAATGAAAATAAAAACAAAAATAAACAAACGGGACATAATTAAATTTAAGGGCTTTTGCACAGGAAATGAAACCATAAACAAGACGAAAAGACTACCCTCAGATTGGGAGAAAATATTTGTAAATGAAGTTACTGACAAAGGCTCATTCTCCAAAATACACAAACAGCTCATGCAGTGCAATAAAAAACAAAACAAAACACAACCTGCCCCCCCAAAAATAAGTGGAAGACTCAAATAGACATTTCTCCAGAGAAGATATACAGATGGTCAACAAACACATGAAAAGATGCTGGAGATCAGTAATTATTAGAAAAATGCAAATCAAAACTACAATGAGTTATCACCTCAAAATGGTCAGAATTGCCATCATCAAAAAAAATCTACAAACAATAAATGATGGAGAAGGTGTGGAGAAAAGAGAACCCTCTTACTCTGTTGGTGGGATGTAAATTGATACAGCCACTATGGAGAACAGTATGGAGGTTCCATAAAAAGTTAGAAAGAGAACTACCATATAACTCAGCAATCCCACTATGGTGCATGTACCCAAAGAAAACTGTAATTCAAAAAGATACATGCACTCCAATGTTCATTGGAGCACTATTTACAATAGCCAAGATGTGGAAGCAACCTGAATGTCTATCAATTAATAAATGAATAAAGAAGATGTGGTACATATATACCACAGAATATTACTCAGCTATAAAAAGTAACAAAGTTGTGTCTTTGGCAGAGACATGGATGGACCTAGAGACTAACAAATATATTACTGTATATATGTGGAGACTAGGAAGAGGGTATAGATGATATTTTTTGCAAAGCAGAAATAGAGACATATACTAGGGAACAAATGCATGGAGATCATGGGGGAAAGGCAGTGGGTGGGCTGATTTGAGAGAATGAGATTGGCATATGTAAATTATGTATAAGACAGATAATTAAGGAGAACATACTGTAGGGCATAGGGAACCCGGTGGTGACTTAAATGGGAAGGAAACCCAAAAGAGAGGGGATACATGTATACACATAGCTGATTCACTTTGCAGTACAGTAGAAACTGACACAACAGTGTAAAGCAATTATACTCCAATTAAAAAAAATTCACTGCGGCACTATTGACAATAGCCAAGACATAGAGGCAACCTAAATGTCCATCAGCAAATGAATGGATAAAGATGTAGTATATCAACCTGGATGGACCTAGAGATAATCATACTGAGTGAAATAAATCAGACAAAGACAAATATCATAAATATCACTTATATATGAAATCTAAAAAATGATTCAAATGAACTTATTTACAAAATAGAAAAAGACACAAACTTTGCAAACAGATTTATGGTTACCAAAGAGGAAAGGTAGGGGGGATAAATTAGGAGCTTGGGATTAATGTATACTCACCACTATATAAAATAGATAATCAACAAAGATCTACTGTATAGCCCTGGTAACTCTACTCAATACTCTGTAATTACCTATGTGGGAAAAGAATCTGAAAAAGAATGGATATATATATATGTGTGTGTGTGTATGTGTGTTAATTTGCTTCAGTCATGTCCAGCTCTTCATGACTCTATGGACTATAGCCCTCCAGGCTCCTCTGTCCATGGGATTTTCCTGGCTAGAATACTGGAGTGGGTTGCCATGCCCTCCTCCAGGGGATCTTCCCAACTCAGGGATCGAACCTGTGTCTCTTTCATCTCCTACTTTGGCAGGCAGGTTGTTACCATTAGTGCCACCTGGGAAGCTTTCACAACCAGCAGGATGCAGAAAATGCTTTCCAAGAGTTAGTTTATTGAATCCTGAAGTATGGATTTTTATGCTACTGGAACAAACAAACTTATTTCTTGTTGGCCAAATTGTTGATTGTATTGGTTCTTATTTTGATTAATAAAGATGTGTTTGAGCCTAGGTATTAATATAATGATTTAAAATTCATGGCCTGAAACCACAGTTATGTTTGTACTAACCTAATAGTTAGACTTAGAATGAATATAGAATGCTAATAATTACTCAGTCAATGTTAATATTTTTCTTACATTTAATTTTTATTTAAGTTAAATATGCAAATGACATCAGATATACAGATGACAGCACCCTTATGGCAGAAAGTGAAGAGGAACTAAAGAGCCTCTGGATGAATGTGAAAGAGGAAAGTGAAAAAGTTGGTTTAAGTTGAAGGTGAGGAGAGATGTTCCTGTACTCAGAAAACCACCCCTTCACAGTGGGGAAATCAGCTGGGACAGAAATGAACCTTTAGGGAATCAAAGGAGAATGTAGTGGGCAGTCTGTGGAAGGCAGGGCAAAGTAAGAACCATACCCTTGGTCTGTATGGAAGCCGTGTACACCCTAGCCTGAGTGTGTCTCCTGTCGTGGCATAGAATAAAAATCATGTGGTCACCTCAATAGATGCAGAATAAACTTTTGACAAAATTCAACACCCATTTATGATAAAAACTCTCAAGAAAGTGAGCATAGACGGAACCTACCTCAACTTAATAAAGACCATATATGACAAATCCGCAGCAAACATCATGGTCAGTGGTGAAATGCTGAAAGCATTTCCTCTAAGATCAGGAACAAGACAAGGGTGTGCACTCTTGCCACTATTATTCAACATGGTTTTGAAAGTCCTAGCCATGTCAGAGAAGAAAAAGGAACAAAGGGAATCCAGATTAGGAAAGGAGAAGTAAAACTGTCATGTTGCAGATGACATGATACCATACACAGAAATCCTAAAGGTACCACGAGAAAACTGCCAGAGCTAATCAGTGAGTTTAGTAAAGTTACAGGACACAAAATTAATACACATAAATCTCTTGTATTCCTATATACTAGCAACAAAAGATAAGAAAGAGAAATTAAGGAAACAATCCCACTTACTATTGCAGCAAAAAGTATAAAATACCTATGGACAAGCCTAGGCGATAAGGAGGCAAAAACCTGTATGCAGAGAACTCTAAGATAGTGATGAAAGAAATCCATGATGACACAAATAGATGGAGAGACATACCAGGTTCTTGGACTGGAAGAATCAATATTGTGAAAATGACTTTACTACTCAAAGAAATTTACGGATTCAAAACAACCCCTATCAAATTACCAATGGCATTTTTCACAGAATTAGAACAAAATTTTTTACAATTTGTATGGAAACACAAAAGATACCGAATAGCCAAAGCAATCTTGAGAAAGAAAAATGGAGCTGGAGAAATCAGGCTCCTGACTTCAGACTACACTACAAAGCTATAGATTCAACAGACGGGCTCTGGCACAAACACAGAAATATAGATCAATGGAACAGAATAGAAAGCTCAGAGATAAACACATCCACCCGTGGTCACCTACTTTATGACAAAGGAGGCAAGAATATGCAATGAAGAAAAGACATTTGATTCAATAAGTGGTGCTGGGAAAACTGGACAGCTACATGTAAAAGAATGAAACTAGACCACAGGATAATAAACTCAAAATGGATTAAAGACCTAAATGTAAGGCCAGATGCTATAAAACTCCTAGAGGAAAACATAGGTAGAATGTTCTTTGACATAAATCACAGCAAGATCTTTTTTGATCCCTCCCAGAGTAATGAAAATAAAAACAAAAATAAACAAACGGGACATAATTAAATTTAAGGGCTTTTGCACAGGAAATGAAACCATAAACAAGACGAAAAGACTACCCTCAGATTGGGAGAAAATATTTGTAAATGAAGTTACTGACAAAGGCTCATTCTCCAAAATACACAAACAGCTCATGCAGTGCAATAAAAAACAAAACAAAACACAACCTGCCCCCCCAAAAATAAGTGGAAGACTCAAATAGACATTTCTCCAGAGAAGATATACAGATGGTCAACAAACACATGAAAAGATGCTGGAGATCAGTAATTATTAGAAAAATGCAAATCAAAACTACAATGAGTTATCACCTCAAAATGGTCAGAATTGCCATCATCAAAAAAAATCTACAAACAATAAATGATGGAGAAGGTGTGGAGAAAAGAGAACCCTCTTACTCTGTTGGTGGGATGTAAATTGATACAGCCACTATGGAGAACAGTATGGAGGTTCCATAAAAAGTTAGAAAGAGAACTACCATATAACTCAGCAATCCCACTATGGTGCATGTACCCAAAGAAAACTGTAATTCAAAAAGATACATGCACTCCAATGTTCATTGGAGCACTATTTACAATAGCCAAGATGTGGAAGCAACCTGAATGTCTATCAATTAATAAATGAATAAAGAAGATGTGGTACATATATACCACAGAATATTACTCAGCTATAAAAAGTAACAAAGTTGTGTCTTTGGCAGAGACATGGATGGACCTAGAGACTAACAAATATATTACTGTATATATGTGGAGACTAGGAAGAGGGTATAGATGATATTTTTTGCAAAGCAGAAATAGAGACATATACTAGGGAACAAATGCATGGAGATCATGGGGGAAAGGCAGTGGGTGGGCTGATTTGAGAGAATGAGATTGGCATATGTACACTATGTATAAGACAGATAATTAAGGAGAACATACTGTAGGGCATAGGGAACCCGGTGGTGACTTAAATGGGAAGGAAACCCAAAAGAGAGGGGATACATGTATACACATAGCTGATTCACTTTGCAGTACAGTAGAAACTGACACAACAGTGTAAAGCAATTATACTCCAATTAAAAAAAATTCACTGCGGCACTATTGACAATAGCCAAGACATAGAGGCAACCTAAATGTCCATCAGCAAATGAATGGATAAAGATGTAGTATATCAACCTGGATGGACCTAGAGATAATCATACTGAGTGAAATAAATCAGACAAAGACAAATATCATAAATATCACTTATATATGAAATCTAAAAAATGATTCAAATGAACTTATTTACAAAATAGAAAAAGACACAAACTTTGCAAACAGATTTATGGTTACCAAAGAGGAAAGGTAGGGGGGATAAATTAGGAGCTTGGGATTAATGTATACTCACCACTATATAAAATAGATAATCAACAAAGATCTACTGTATAGCCCTGGTAACTCTACTCAATACTCTGTAATTACCTATGTGGGAAAAGAATCTGAAAAAGAATGGATATATATATATGTGTGTGTGTGTATGTGTGTTAATTTGCTTCAGTCATGTCCAGCTCTTCATGACTCTATGGACTATAGCCCTCCAGGCTCCTCTGTCCATGGGATTTTCCTGGCTAGAATACTGGAGTGGGTTGCCATGCCCTCCTCCAGGGGATCTTCCCAACTCAGGGATCGAACCTGTGTCTCTTTCATCTCCTACTTTGGCAGGCAGGTTGTTACCATTAGTGCCACCTGGGAAGCTTTCACAACCAGCAGGATGCAGAAAATGCTTTCCAAGAGTTAGTTTATTGAATCCTGAAGTATGGATTTTTATGCTACTGGAACAAACAAACTTATTTCTTGTTGGCCAAATTGTTGATTGTATTGGTTCTTATTTTGATTAATAAAGATGTGTTTGAGCCTAGGTATTAATATAATGATTTAAAATTCATGGCCTGAAACCACAGTTATGTTTGTACTAACCTAATAGTTAGACTTAGAATGAATATAGAATGCTAATAATTACTCAGTCAATGTTAATATTTTTCTTACATTTAATTTTTATTTAAGTTAAATATGCAAATGACATCAGATATACAGATGACAGCACCCTTATGGCAGAAAGTGAAGAGGAACTAAAGAGCCTCTGGATGAATGTGAAAGAGGAAAGTGAAAAAGTTGGTTTAAGACTCAACATTCAAAAAATGGAGATCATGACATCTGGTCCCATCACTTCATGGCAAATAGATGGGAAAAAAATGAAACAATTACAGACTTTATTTGCTTGGGCTTCAAAATCACTGTGGATGGTGACTGTAGGCATGACCCGTGGCAGATTCATGTCAATGTGTGGCAAAACCAATACAGTATTGTAAAGTAAAATAAAGTAAAAATAAAATTAAAAAAAAAATAAATACATATATTCTAGGGTTAAAAAAAATAAAAGACACTTGCTTCTGGGAAGAAAAGCTATGACAAACCTAGACAACATATTAAAAAGCAGAGATATTACTTTGCTGTTGAAGGTCCATATAGTCAAAGCTATGTTTTTTTTTCCAGTATTCACGTATGGATGTGAGACTTGGACCAGAAAGAAGACTTGGACCATAAAGAAGGCTGAGCATCAAAGAACTGATGCTTTTGAACTGTGGTGTTGGAGAAGACTCTTGAGAGTCCCTTGGACAGCAAGGAGATCAAACCAGTCCATCCTAAAAGAAATCAACCCTGGATATTCATTGGAAAGGCTGATGCTGAAGCTAAAGCTCCAATACTTTGGCCACCTGATGTGAAGAGCTGACTCAATGGAAAAGACCCTGATGCTGGTATAGACTGCAGGCAGGAGGAGAAGGGGACAACAGAGGATGAGATGGTTGGATGGCATCACTGATTCCATGGACATGAGTTTGAGCAAGCTCTGGGAAATGGTGATGGACAGGGAAGCCTGGCATGCTGCAGTCCATGGGGTTGCAAAGAGCTGGACATGACTTAACAACAATTTTTATTTTACCCTGGAATGTAGTTGGTTTACAATATTGTGTTAGTTTCAGTTGTACAGGAAAATGATTCAGTTATATATATATATTCAGTGTTTTATATATATATACACTCATATTAGTTTCAGGTGTACAGCAAAGTGATTGTTTCATATATTCATATATAACTGAATGTAATTTTTCTGTTAGCTCAGATAGTAAACAATCTGACCACAATATGGGAGACCTGCATTCGACTCCTGGGTCAGGAAGATCTCCTGGAGAAAGAAGTGGCAATCAGCTCCAGTATTCTTGCCTGGAGAATTCCGTGGGCAGAGGAGCCTGATGGGCTACAGTTCATGGGGTCACAAAGAGTTGGACATGACTGAGCGACTAACACTTTCATATATATATATACACATATATACATATATAAAACTGAATCACTTTAATGTACACCTGAAACTAACACTATTGTAAATCAGCTATATTCCAAGATAAAATAAACATTAAATTTAAGAAAAAAATTAATATTCCTTGAATAATTACTAACATTTACTCTGGAGCTGGAGGAGAGGCAGAAGGGGCATTTCGCTGAAGTTCAAAAGAAGAGATGGACGGGCGGATTCTGTGGAGACACATGCACAAATACAGAGAGGAGTGATCAGTTAGTGTTACAGGAGATGGTGAAGACCAACCTGGCTAACCTGGAGAGCTTGAACAGGCTTCGGAGATGGGTAATCTGTGTTCATAGTATCACAGGCTTTAAGGATCATTAAGCCATCAAAGTTGCTGACAGAGCAGAAGGGGTTAAGGTTCTTGTGAAGGGCGTGTCTGTATAAATAATGGTTATCACTAGGCAGCCTGGGCAACTCCTGATACCCAAGGCAGGTCATATTCTCACTACTGCTCTGTTACCAGATGATTAAGGCTGAGCCCCTAGGAATTAATTTACATTGCCCAGATCCTTTGGGAATGCTCAGTTGAGAGTTTTAATAAAACAAAAGAGATGGTTGAACAAAGAAAAATAGTTCAAGATAGAAACAAGGGTCTGATACTTGAAGGAATATATGAAAAAACAAAATGCATTGTTTAGAAGGGAAAAGATGATTAGCAAAAGTTGGTATTTAATTTTCTTTGTTTCTTTTCCACGGGACACTTGTAAAATGAAATGCAGCATTTAGGCATGGGTGGTGTCTTAGTCTGTTTAGGCTACTATAACTGAAATATCACAGATGGGTGTCTTTTAAACAAGTTTCTTTCTCACGGTTCTGAAGGCTGGAGGTCCAGGATTATTGCACTGGCAGATCTATATCTGATGAGGCCTACTTCCTGGTTCAGAGACAGTCCCCTTCAGACTGTATCCTCATGTGACAGAAGGGGCATGAAAACTCTCTGGGGCCTCTTTTATAAGGGCACTAATCCTGATCATGAGGTCTCTGTCCTCATGACCTCTTCACTTTCCACAAGCCTTTCCTTCAAATACCAGCACTTTGGGATATTAATTTTGAAGGAACAACATATTTGCCTATAGCAAGTGGGCACTTGTTTGTGCTCTATAGTTGTCTCGGGTCCTTACCACCACCATCATCACCAAGTCAACATGTTGTGCACCCCTGACATACAACACCGGACGCTTTGGGTGCAGCAGTAGGTATAAGGCCTAGTTCCTGTTCTTGAAGAGGGAATGGGATCTGTAGGGAAGACAGCAAGGGAACTAGCATTTACTGAGCACTTTCTATGTGCCATCCACTTATATCAAGTATATGCCATGAGAAGAGACTGAAAAATATTTCTATCTTGACAGCTGGCATTGCCAAAAAAGTTATTTAGGGAGAGAAGAGTTATTTAGAAAACTTTGTTAAACTATTGTGATGGTGGAAAGTGAGGACTGCTGACCCAGTATGAAGACCATGCTGTAAAGAGATGGCAAAAGTGAAAATTAAACATTTTAAGATGAGGTAAACAGTGAAAGCCAGGTATGGTGCCCCACGTTTACCACTTCTGGAATGAAATACAGATGAGCTTGATTGGCTTAATTCATGCCCCATGATTATATATACGTGTACTCAAACTTCCTAAGCAAGGAAAAGGGGTTCTGAGTTCTGGCTTTAGAGATAAGAGTCATAATTTAGGGCATTCTTTAAACATGTGAAAGTTGTTCTCAAGCTGCTGGGAGAGCCAACATATTATGTGTGAAGTCACTCAGTCATGTCCGACTCTTTGCAACCCCATGGACTGTAGCCTACCAGGCTCCTCCCTCCATGGGATTCTCCAGGCAAGAGTACTGGAGTGGGTTGCCATTTCCTTCTCCAGGGATCTTCCCAACCCAGGGATCAAACCCGGTCTCCTGCATTCCAGGCAGACACTTTACCCTCTGAGCCACCAGGGAAGCCCAAAATATTATGGGCCCACTAAAAATAAAGATTCTCTTTGAAATATATTTCCATCTCTCCTTTCTTAATTACAGAGACCTGTGAAAAATAGTGCCAAGGATTACCATGTACAGAAATACTAGCTGTTCATTGCATAACTCCTAAGGGTGTGCCATTCGTGTAGACTCAGATGTGAATTGTTCCTCTAGAGTCATGCAAGTTGGAAGCTCTAAAAGTGCCCTTTGCATTTGCAATACTAATTAACAAGAAAAAGCATTGTTGAATGCTTACTGTAATTAGGGTACAGTCTTTGCTGCAGGACAGTGGAGTGGTCCAGAGCAAGGACTTTGAAACCTTAGTTTTGAATTTCACCCCTGCCACTTATCAGTTGTGAGGCCATGGATAAATTATCTAAACTCTCAGAATCTTACTTTCTTTGTCAGTAAAATGAAGGTGCCAATATTTACCTCATCAATATTTTCTTGGGCTCCAAAATCACTGCAGATGGTGACTGCAGCCATGAAATTCAAAGATGCTTGCTCCTTGGAAAAAAGCTATGAAAAACCCAGACAGCATAAAAAAGCAGAGACATTACTTTTCTGACAAAGATCCATCAGGTCAAAGCTATGGTTTTTCCAGTATTCATGTATGGATGTAAGACTTGGACCATAAAGAAGGCTGAGTGATAAAAAATTGATGCTTTTGAACCGTGGTGCTGGAGAAGACTCTTGAGAGTCCCCTGGATTGCAAGGAGATTAAACCAGTTAATCCTAAAGGAAATAAGTTCTGAATACTCATTGGAAGGACTGATGCTGAAGCTGAACTCCAATACTTTGGCCACCTGATGCGATGAATGAACTCATTGGAAAAGATTCTGATGTTGGGAAAGACTGAAGGCAGAAGAAGGGGACGACAGAGGATGAGATGGTTGGATGGCATCACTGACTCAATGGACATGAGTTTGAGCAAGCTCTGGGAGTGGGTGATGGACAGGGAAGCCTGGCGTGCTGCAGTCCTTGGGGTTCCAAAAGTCAGACATGACTGAGCAACTTAACTGAACTGACTAATTGTTATGTATGTCTAATCTGGGTTGGGGCTTCCCTGATACCTCAGACAGTAAAGAATCCACCTGCAATGCAGGAGACCTGGGTTTGATCCCTGTGTTGGGAAGATCCCTTGGAGAAGGGAATGGCT
The DNA here is from genome assembly GCA_006410675.1 of Oreotragus oreotragus. Classification (NCBI taxonomy): domain Eukaryota; kingdom Metazoa; phylum Chordata; class Mammalia; order Artiodactyla; family Bovidae; genus Oreotragus; species Oreotragus oreotragus. The sequence continues at coordinate 722,157 of SJYX01015615.1, forward strand.
ACCCACTCCAGTATTCTTGCTTGGAGAATCCCATGGACAGAAGAGCCTGGTGGGCTACAGTCCATGAGATCTCAAAGAGTCAGACACGACTGAAGAACTAAGTATGAATCCAGGGGAAGCATGTGGGAAATGGTAGCTATAATTATTATTTATAAGCGTTAGCTCACTTAATTTCCATTGAAGTCTTACAATTTAGTTCTAATTCATGGGGAAACTGAGGTTTAGAGAACATAAGACTTATGCAAGCTAATATATCTGTTTAGGGTGGCAGAGCATGGATTCATACTCATATTTGGGAACCTGTGGTCATTCTACACTGAGAACTTGATTTTTACCTATTTCCAAGGATAAATCTTCAATATAAACTCCTTTTCCTTTGAGCCTCTCTTGCCATGTCCAACATAATATTAATGCAGCTACCATCTGTCATCATGCAGAAGCCCTTGGTCAAATCTATTTTAGCAATAGAAGTAAAACTGCCTTTTGTTTGGTTTAGTGTATGTGTGTATATTATGCTTACTTGTGACTATCCAGTCCGTTTTTGAAATGAAGTCTTGGTTACCTAGGGAACTGGAATATAGTACTGGTAAATGCTTTTCTTTTTAATGAGACACAAGTTCAAAGTGGTTAGAATTGTTGACTGAATTTCAATTGGTAACCTCTGTATTGACTAGAAAGTAACATAATTTTAGTTTTTTACATAAAAATAAAACTAAAGGTGGTAGAAAATTAAAGGAGTTGTAAAAAATAAGAATCTTTAAGTTGTAGACAATTTACTTGCAGTTCAAATCTAGCTAATTAATATCTTTATTTCAGACTGTATAATTTGCACACATTTTTTTCCACTTTGGGACAAGTTTTATATATTTTAAATAGTAATAAATTTCACGTGCCATGTTAATAGGAGATTTGCAGGCATTCATGGTTTTAAGTTCTTTCCTGGAATGGTAGTATATAATGCCTGTGGGATCTGCCTCTTGATAGACTTATTTTTCTTTTTAAAGAAACCTGAAGGCTGAAGAATTGATGCTTTTGAACTGTGGTGTTGGAGAAGACTCTTGCGAGTCCCTTGGACTGCAAGGAGATCCAACCAGTCCATCCTAAAGGAGATCAGTCCTGGGTGTTCATTGGAAGGACTGATGCTGAGGCCAAAACTCCAATACTTTGGCCACCTCATGCAAAGAGTTGATTCACTGGAAAAGACCCTGATGCTGGGAGGGATTGGGGGTAGGGGGAGAAGGGGATGACAGAGGAGGAGATGGCTGGATGGCATCACTGACTTGAAGCACATGAGTTTGAGTGAACTCTGGGAGTTGGTGATGGACAGGGAGGCCTGGTGTGTGGTGATTCATGGGGTTGCAAAGAGTTGGACATGACTGAGCGACTGAACTTAACTGAACTTAGTTTTAGGGGGAGAAGGGGATGACAGAGGAGGAGATGGCTGGATGGCATCACTGACTTGAAGCACATGAGTTTGAGTGAACTCTGGGAGTTGGTGATGGACAGGGAGGCCTGGTGTGTGGTGATTCATGGGGTTGCAAAGAGTTGGACACGACTGAGCGACTGAACTTAGCTGAACTTAGTTCACAAAACTCTTACAGTGTACCAACTATCATTATAGAAATAAGTGATTTAAAAATGAAATAAAAATTATCTAGTGTCCCTTTCTCTGACCCAGGGACTGCTGCTGCTGCTAAGTCACTTCCGTCATGTCCGACTCTGTGCGACCCCATAGACGGCAGCCCACCAGGATCCCCCATCCCTGGGTGGGTGGGGGTGGATTCTTCAGTCAAGAACACTGGAGTGGGTTGCCATTTCCTTCTCCAGGATATGAAAGTGAAAAGTGAAAGTGAAGTCGCTCAGTCGTGTTGACTACAACTTGTAAACACAAGGCCGTGACAGAGAGATCCAACCTAAAGTCATAGGATTTGGGGAACTAACGGCATAAGTCAAAGAAATGTTTGCTGAATAAATCTGAGGCTCCTCTGCCAAGGAGAATACCACAGGTGCCAGCCTGGAAGTCTGGAGGGACAGAAGTATAAGGACTCAGAAGGAAAAGT
>SJYX01015615.1:735800-748568 GCA_006410675.1 Oreotragus oreotragus
TATTGTGATCCACACAGTCAAAGGCTTTGGCATAGTCAATAAAGCAGAAATAGATGTTTTTCTGGAACTCTCTTGCTTTTTCCATGATCCAGTGGATGTTGGCAATTTGATCTCTGGTTCCTCTGCCTTTTCTCAAACCAGCTTGAATATCTGGAAGTTCACAGTTCACACATTGCTGAAGCCTGGCTTGGAGAATTTTGAGCATCAGTTTACTAACATGTGAGATGAGTGCAATTGTGCGGTAGTGTGAGCATTCTTTGGCATTGCCTTTCTTTGGGATTGGAATGAAAACTGACCTTTTCCAGTCCTGTGGCCACTGCTGAGTTTTCCAAATTTGCTGGCGTATTGAGTGCAGTGGTTTCATAGCATCATCTTTTAGGATTTGAAATAGCTCCACTGGAATTCCATCACCTCCACTAGCTTTGTTCATAGTGATACTTCCTTAGGCCCACTTGACTTCACATTCCAGGATGTCTGGCTCTATGTGAGTGATCAGTCTATCACGATTATCTGTGTTGTGAAGATCTTTTTGATAGTTCTTCTGTGTATTCTTGCCACCTCTTCTTAATATCTTCTGCTTCTGTTAGGTTCATGCCATTTCTGTCCTTTATTGAGCCCATCTTTGCATGAAATGCCTGTATAGTGACCTTAATAGCACATTTTCAGCTCATGCACAGTATGGTGATTTTTCTATAAAAAGTTGCTAAAATTGTGCTCCTGCATCTCAAGAAATTCTTTCATGCTCTGCTTCTCACTCTCTAGTTTGGACACTCTCACTCTTTTCTTATTTCCATGGTTTCTGGCTTGTGGGCTCTTTTCTGTTTCTCTCATTTAGCCTGCCCCATTTAGACTGATAACCTGCTTGTGATATCTGCCAGAGATTGCTTTTGGCGTCCATCTCTGACCTTCACCCTCAGATCATGAATGTTGGTTTAATGCCCTGAAACCTCTGGGACAACCTTTGCTCCCTATAATTAGTCTTCGTTCAGTCTGTGGGCTCCCACATGTCTGGGAAAGGGGACCAGACTAAATTATCTGCACTGTTATTCTGGTTGTTGTTATTTGTCCTTAATGGATTCATTGATATTTCTATGTTTCTATCTTATTTATCTATCTATTTAATAGATTTTCCAAAAGGACTACTTTCATGCCTGTACTTCCTTGCCAGGTACTCTTGATTCTTAAAGGTTGCTTGAGTGGAAACTAAGCTGGATAACAGTACCTGATTTCCTGCTTGATTCTAATTAGGAATCAGGTAATGCTGATGTGTGGTCATAGATTATAAACAATTAAATTATTCTGTAAGCTTTTGCTATTTTATAGTCAAAATAAATCTGTAAAATAATTTCTTTGTTGTAGAATAGTTTATTAATCTGTAATTGGTTTGGATTAAAAGTATTCTAATGTGATTATTACTGTCTAGGGAAGGGGGCAAGATAGATAAGGATGAGTGAGTGAGTAAAAGTTGCTCAGTCATGTCCGACTCTCCGCAACCCCATGGACTGTAGCCTCCCAGGCCCCTCCATCTGTGGAATTCTCCAGGCCAGAATATTGAAGTGGCTAGCCATTCCCTTCTTTTTTTTATTTTTATTTTTATTTGTACTTTATTTTACTTTACAGAGCCATTCCCTTCTTCAGGGGATCTTCCCAATCCAGGGCTCAAACTCAGGTCTCCTGCATTGTAGGCTAACTCTTTACCATCTGAGCCACCAGGGAAGCCCCCAAATACTGGAGTGGGTAGTCTATCCCTTCTCCAGGGGGGTCTTCCAGACCCAGGAATCGAACTGCAGTTTCCTGCAATGCAGGCGGGTTCTTCACCAGCTGAGCTACCACAATAAGTTGATATAAACATAAGTTTAAGGATGATATAATAGTAGGAAATGAGAAGGATAAATTTGAACTCACTGTTGAATTTTGAAAACATGCTAAATGACTTGAGCCATTACTCAGATTAGGAAAGTCAGGTAGGCATAAGCAGCTCAGAAAGGAAAAGCCTCTTATTACGGAGCTGCATCTACTTAAATAAAGCTAATTTTTAAATAAGTTAGGGTGCAGAGAAAGGGACTGCCTTGGTTTTAGCTTCACAGATAAATTATCAGATATAGTAGTTGATTAGCTTGACATTTATTCACTCTTTCTTAATCAATCAGGTTGACATATTTTTTAGTCATATTTATGTTTAGATTTTAAATGGAAATAACGTAGTCATACAACTGAGCCATGTAAAGGTCCAGGATCTGCAAGTGTCCTCCTCCCCTCCCATCTTTCAGACTCAGGCATGACACCCTCTTGCTTTACCTGGTTATTTAATATTTGAATTAATGTACTCGGGCTATCCTTTTTAAAAAAACTTTTAATTTTGTATCAGGGTATAGTCGATACACAATGTTGTGATAGTTTCAGATGAACAGTGAAGGGACTCAGCCACATGCATCCTTTCTCCCCCGAAGCCCGCTCCCATACTGGCTCCCACATAACATTGATCAGAGTTCCATATGTTACACAGTAAGTCCCTGTTGGTTATCCATTTAAAATACAACAGTGTGTACATGCCCATTCCAAATGCCCTAACTATCCTTTTCCCCCATCCTTCCTCCTAGCAACTATAAGCTCATTCTCGAAGTCTGTGAGTCTGTTTCTGTTTTGTAAGTAAATTCGTTTGTATTAATTCTTTTTAGATTCCACATATAAGGGGTGTTATATGATATTTCTTTTTCTCTGTCTGAATTACTTCATTCAGTATAGCACTAAGTTCATCTATGTTGCTTCAAATGTCAATATTTCCTTCTTTTCTATGGCTGAGTACTATTCCATTGTGTGAAAGAGTACCGCATCTTCTTTATTCAGGCTATCTTTTTTTTATATTTTGTTTAGTCTTCCTACCATATGAGGCTGTCCCCATTGGGCCACTTGAAATGTGTGTAATCCATCTAATTTTATTTATTGCAAAAAAAGAGAAAATAAATAGAAGTATAAAGAATGATATAAAGACCAACTGTAATCCAACTATGTAAAATAATTACCAATGTCAAATCATTACTAATAGTTTTTACTGTGTTTCATCAAACTGAAGACACTATTGGCTAGAACTTCTACTATTTTACCACTATGAAAGGAGAAATGCAGTCAAGCTATGATACACTACTTTCTTTTCTATTAAAAAGTTTACATTAATTGGAAAAGTTCTTTTAGACTTGTTTAAATATAAATATATTATGGAGGGCTTTAGAACACATGTCAAAAAGAAAATATAAGAAAAACAAGTTGGTTAAAGGAGCCCTAAAACCTCTTCACATTCAGAGTCCAAAAGTTCTGTGTCATTTTTTGATTCAGAGTTGTTTATACCTTTGTTTTTCCTAATGGTTTCATTCTTTGTGGTATCAAAAGCATTGATGATATAGTTTTCTTAAAAGAGAGTTCCAGAATTGTCTCTGAGATTTGCATTTAAGGATTTGCATTTTTCCTTTAAGGATTGAAACTATGTGTCACCAGTTTTGGGTGGGCACATGGTGGCCCAATTAGAGACATTTCTGTGTCCCTGGTAGTATACGGCTATACTCTTGCCTGGAGAATCCCATGGAGGGAGGAGCCTGGAAGGCTACAGTCCATGGGGTCGCAAAGAATCGGACACGACTGAGCGACTTCACATACACCAATGGTCTGAATGCTTGTGNAGAGACATTTCTGTGTCCCTGGTAGTATACGGCTATACTCTTGCCTGGAGAATCCCATGGAGGGAGGAGCCTGGAAGGCTACAGTCCATGGGGTCGCAAAGAATCGGACACGACTGAGCGACTTCACATACACCAATGGTCTGAATGCTTGTGTCCCTCCAAAATTCACGTTGAAATCCTAACCCCTAAAAGTAATAGTTATCAGAAGATAAGGCCTTTGGTAGGTGATTAGATCATAAGAGTGGAGCTCTCTTAAATGGAATAAAAGTGAAAAGTGTTAGTTGCTCAGTTGTGAGCAGCTCTTTGCGAGCCCATGGACTGTAGCCCAACAGGCTCCTCTGTCTATGGAGTTCTCCAGGCAAGAATACTGGAGTGGATTGCCATTCCCTTCTCCAGGCGATTTTCCCAACCCAGGGATCAAACCCAAGTTTCCTGCATTGGAAGTGAGTTTTTTACCATTTGAGCCACCAGGAATGGAATTAGTGCCCTTATAAAAGAGATTCCCTCAGAACTCGCTAACCTTCTACCGTGTGAGGATATAAGCAGAATTCTCTGCAAACAAGAAGAGCTCCATTCAACCATGTGAGTGCCACCATCTTGGACTTTCAGCATCCAGAACTGTGATAAATGAATTTCTACTGTTTGTAAGTCACCTACTCTGTGGTATTTTGTTATAGCATCCTGAGCTACTAAGAAAGTTGTTATGACCATGTTCTTACTAGCAAGATAGGAGAAGAGATGTGTGCAACTTCTAGTTCAGATCCTTTAAGGAAGCTGCTTATCTTCCCCTTTTTCTTTCACTCCTTGCAATGAAAAGCAGACATGGTGTTAGTGAGCCAGCTTTAATCCTGTAGAAAAAGATACTCCAAGGGTTGTGGAATGACTAGACAGAAAGATCTGGATCTTCATATTACTGTGTAGAGCAGAGCTGCCTACCTGCCAAGAGTGAACAGCAGCTCTCATAGAAGGAAAAAAAGAAAACTTCCATCTTGTTTAAACCACTGCTATGTCAAAGCAGCCAAATTAATATTCATGTTGTATATACAAGCTGGAATCAAGATTGCTGGGAGAAATATCAATAACCTCAGATATGCAAATGATACCACCATTATGGAGAAAATGAAGAAGAACTAAAAAGCCTCTTGATGAAAGTGAAAGAGTAGAGTGAAAAAGTTGGCTTAAAGCTTAGCATTCAGAAAACTAAGATCATGACATCTGGTCCTATCACTTCATGGGTAATAGATGGGGAAACAGTGGAAACAGTGGCTGACTTTATTTTGGGGGACTCCAAAATCACTGCCGACAGTGATTGCAGCCATGAAATTAGAAGATGCTTACTCCTTGGAAGGAAAGTTATGTCCAACCTAGATAGCATATTCAAAAGCAGAGACATTACTTTACCAACAAAGGTCTGTCTCATCAAGGCTGTGGTTTTTCCAGTGATATGGATGCGAGAGTTGGACTATAAATAAAACTGAGTGCTGAAGAATTGACGCTTTTGAACTGTGGTGTTGGAGAAGACTGTTGCAAGCCCCTTGGACTGCAAGGAGATCCAACCAGTCCATCTTAAAGGAAATCAGTCCTGCATGTTCATTGGAAGGACTGATGTTGAAGCTGAAACTCCAATACTTTGGCCACCTCATGTGAAGAGTTGACTCATTGGAAAAGACTGATGCTGGGAGGGATTGGGGGCAGGAGGAGAAGGGGATAACAGAGGATGAGAGGGCTGAATGGCATCACCGAATCAATGGACATGAGTTTGAGTAGACTCTGGGAGTTAGTGATGGACAGGGAAGCCTGGCGTACTGCGGTCCATGGGATCACAAAGAGTCAGACATGACTGAGCGACTGAACTGAACTGAATAATACTGGAATGAAAATTCTACTGCTATAAATCTTATATACAGTAAACACACACTTGTGTATATACGTGTGTATATGTGCACACATAGAGATCTCTAATCATTTCCCTAAAATAAATTCCTATAAATAGACTTACTTGGTCAAAGGCCTTTCACATTTTAAACAGTCATTATCAAATTACTGCCAGTATTTCTGCATTAATTTACCATACCACTAGAAACATATATATATATATATATATAGAGAGAGAGATTGCTATACAGCGTTACATTTTTAAAAATATTTTTGAGGTAATTTGCACAGAATAAATCCATAGGTCTTAAGTACTCAGTTCCTTAAGTTTTTGTATATGTTTATGTAACTGTTGGAGAAGACTCTTGAGAGTCCCTTGGATTGCAAGTAGATCCAACCAGTCCATTCTGAAGGAGATCAACCTTGGGATTTCTTTGGAAGGAATGATGCTAAAGCTGAAACTCCAGTACTTTGGCCACCTCATGCAAAGAGTTGACTCACTGACAAAGACTTTGATGCTGGGAGGGATTGGGGGCAGGAGAAGAAGGGGACGACTGAGGATGAGATGGCTGGATGGCATCACTGACTCGATGGACATGAGTCTGAGTGAGCTCTGGGAGATGGTGATGAACAGGGAGACCTGGCGTGCTGCGATTCATGGTGTCGCAAAGAGTCGGACATGACTGAGCGACTGAACTGAACTGAACTGATGTAACTGTTATACACAAAAAAGGGTATCGAATGTTTCCATTACCTAGAAAGTTTTATTGTGCCCCTTTTCTTAATCCCCATCCCACAGAGGCAAATATTGTCTTGAGTTCTAATTTTGCCTGTTTTTTAACTTCATATAGATAGAATAATACAGGGAGTATTTCCTTTCTAGCTTCTTTGCTTTCATTTTTTAGATTCATCCTTGTTGTTGCAAATATCGGTGATGTTCTGTTGTATGATGTTATTATACTGAGAAAAAAATCTCTCTGGTTGATAAATACTTCTGTTATTTCCAGGTTTGGGCTATAAAGAATGTGACTTTTTGTGAACATATGTTTTTCATTTAATTTGTCTTGAAAATACCCAAGGTGGGATTGCTAGGTCGTAGGGTAGATGCCTATTTAACTTTTAAGGAAACTGACCTGTAGCTCTGAGAAGTGGTTGTACAATTTTATGCTTCCCCCAGAGGCAATTTGTGAGAGTTCTAGATGCTTCTTATCCCAGCAAACAGTTGTATTGTTGGTCTTACATTTTAGCCATTCAAGTGGCTGTGAGAATGTAAATTTATGTTTTCCTTTTGACTAAGGATGTTGAGCTCCTTTTAATGCTTACTGGCTGTTCCTATATCTTCTGTAAAGGATTTGTTCAGGTCTTTTGTCCATTTTTGCAAATTCAGTTTTCTTTTTATTGTTTGTAGGAGTTCTTTATATATTTTGAACACAAGTTCATCAGATATGTCTGTTGTGAATTTCATTTTCTAGAATGTAGCTTTTATAAGCAGAAATTATAGTTAGAAATTATATTATAAAGTACAATATATCAATTTTTTTCTTTTGTATTTAGCTATTTCTTGTGTATTTTATGAACTTTTTACCTACCACAAGGTTACAAAGACATTCTCCTATGTGTTCTTCTAGGCTCTCTGGTTCTAATTTTTCTAATACAGTTTATGATCTGTCTCAAATTAACTCTTCTATTGGAATGAGTGGGTATTGGGTTCTCTTATTTTCTATTTTTTTTGTGTGTCATTTCCTAGCATATTGGCTAAAATAACTTTTTGTTTTTGCCAATATGATAAGTTTATATGGTACTTTAATGTTTTTCCTGATCAACTCTTGACATTGAATATTTTCCCATTTCCATCTTCCTGAAACTTTGAGTCAGAACTATTCAAAGGGCTAACTTTTTTATTTTAGTGAACAACCTCATTTTCTTTTTGGGATATGTGAAATGCAGCCCAACAGGCTCCTCCATCCATTGGATTTTCCAGGCAAGAGTACTGGGGTGGGGTGCCATTGCCTTCCCCGAGAAATTACCTTAGCATGATTGATCTAGTAATGTCTATGTCAGTCAAGATTAGAAAATACTCAGAAGAAGTATTGGCAACTATTATTCTACTTTAAATTAGTTAGGATTTTGACTGACTTATGAAGTATTAAGATGGCCATTTTTCTATGATATTGCTCAGCTGGAAGAGGTTAAATCATTGAACATGGGTTAACACATAGGAAAAGACTAATTATACCAAATACTTAAATAGTATAATAACTGTTATATCTGTGAAGCATGAGCGATGCTTCTTAGGGAAATGAAATAAATTTGTTTTAAATATGCTTGGTATAAAAGAGAACAGAGAATACATTTCAAGGAAGCAGCTTATGATGACAGGTTAAACCAAATTACCTTGGTGATTTTACCCTTAAGTTTCAGTATCTACAGAAAATAAAAGTCATCTACCTGATGTCAAAATCTGAGTTCCTGAGAAAAAGATAAGTCTCAGCCCCACTAAGTTTTTCAGGGATTATCCTACACATAGATGAGCTACAGTTCTAAGGAGAGTAGAACATTCACATTCATCTTGGAGGGTTAATGTCTAAGAAAATTGACTATCTAAGCAGCTATAATAATTCCAAAAGAGAGTACATTTACATTTTCTAATAATACAATTCATGTATTAATAATTCTTTATGCCACATAAATCTTTTCTTCATACTTCCACATATTTGGCCTCCACAAACTCTATTACAGCTAAAAAATGAGCTCAAATCTTCCTTTTTGCTGCTATTTTTCCATCAGTTAACTTCTTCCCATGACCTCTAGTAGTGATGCTGTGTCATTTGGACTTAGAATCCTAAATAATTTTTTTGACAAATGATAAGGCTTATTATTTAATTATCTAAAAGTCTTCTCACACATATTCTGTTGTAGTTTGTATTTTATAACTCAGCACATTTTAATTTCTTATTTTCTATTTGGTGACTAAAACAATAAGGTCAGCCTCAATACAAAGGCTAGTAATTGCCACAAGGAGAGCATTGTCATAATTTCCTTCAAGGAACTCCATCTTGTTAACTGTTTAAAAATTGATGAGAACATTTTTCTTAAGGGATTTAGTATTCATTTCTTCTAGTACTTTTATGCTGCTAGAAAACTCTTTTATGTATTGAGTAGAGTTCTAGTAATATTTGCAACAGCAGTTCTGTCAAAACACTTGTAAAGTATGCTCACTCATCATGGAAATTTTGAAAGCCTCTGACCCTTCAAAAATATATGTTTTGCTTGGAAGCTACCCAAAAGAGCTTAAATTTTGGAACAGCATTGAGAGCAATCCTCAGAGAAACCATTTTAGTTTTCTAGTTAGAGAATCCAAGACAGTCTATAGGAACCAGTCTATAGTTTATATGGTACTTTAATGTTTTTGCCAATATGATAAGTTTATATGGTACTTTAATGTTTTTCCTGATCAACTCTTGACATTGAATATTTTCCCATTTCCATCTTCCTGAAACTTTGAGTCAGAACTATTCAAAGGGCTAACTTTTTTATTTTAGTGAACAACCTCATTTTCTTTTTGGGATATGTGAAATGCAGCCCAACAGGCTCCTCCATCCATTGGATTTTCCAGGCAAGAGTACTGGGGTGGGGTGCCATTGCCTTCCCCGAGAAATTACCTTAGCATGATTGATCTAGTAATGTCTATGTCAGTCAAGATTAGAAAATACTCAGAAGAAGTATTGGCAACTATTATTCTACTTTAAATTAGTTAGGATTTTGACTGACTTATGAAGTATTAAGATGGCCATTTTTCTATGATATTGCTCAGCTGGAAGAGGTTAAATCGTTGAACATGGGTTAACACATAGGAAAAGACTAATTATACCAAATACTTAAATAGTATAATAACTGTTATATCTGTGAAGCATGAGCGATGCTTCTTAGGGAAATGAAATAAATTTGTTTTAAATATGCTTGGTATAAAAGAGAACAGAGAATACATTTCAAGGAAGCAGCTTATGATGACAGGTTAAACCAAATTACCTTGGTGATTTTACCCTTAAGTTTCAGTATCTACAGAAAATAAAAGTCATCTACCTGATGTCAAAATCTGAGTTCCTGAGAAAAAGATAAGTCTCAGCCCCACTAAGTTTTTCAGGGATTATCCTACACATAGATGAGCTACAGTTCTAAGGAGAGTAGAACATTCACATTCATCTTGGAGGGTTAATGTCTAAGAAAATTGACTATCTAAGCAGCTATAATAATTCCAAAAGAGAGTACATTTACATTTTCTAATAATACAATTCATGTATTAATAATTCTTTATGCCACATAAATCTTTTCTTCATACTTCCACATATTTGGCCTCCACAAACTCTATTACAGCTAAAAAATGAGCTCAAATCTTCCTTTTTGCTGCTATTTTTCCATCAGTTAACTTCTTCCCATGACCTCTAGTAGTGATGCTGTGTCATTTGGACTTAGAATCCTAAATAATTTTTTTGACAAATGATAAGGCTTATTATTTAATTATCTAAAAGTCTTCTCACACATATTCTGTTGTAGTTTGTATTTTATAACTCAGCACATTTTAATTTCTTATTTTCTATTTGGTGACTAAAAAAATAAGGTCAGCCTCAATACAAAGGCTAGTAATTGCCACAAGGAGAGCATTGTCATAATTTCCTTCAAGGAACTCCATCTTGTTAACTGTTTAAAAATTGATGAGAACATTTTTCTTAAGGGATTTAGTATTCATTTCTTCCAGTACTTTTATGCTGCTAGAAAACTCTTTTATGTATTGAGTAGAGTTCTAGTAATATTTGCAACAGCAGTTCTGTCAAAACACTTGTAAAGTATGCTCACTCATCATGGAAATTTTGAAAGCCTCTGACCCTTCAAAAATATATGTTTTGCTTGGAAGCTACCCAAAAGAGCTTAAATTTTGGAACAGCATTGAGAGCAATCCTCAGAGAAACCATTTTAGTTTTCTAGTTAGAGAATCCAAGACAGTCTATAGGAACCAGTCTAGACAACATGACTTTATCTAAGACACCTTCTGAAAGGTGTCTTTATAGATTCTAATAACACCTTCTGAAAAGTTCTCTGCAACAGCAAAGTTTTTATTTTTCAGCATTGCCCTGACAATGGATCAGCAGCTTAAAGAATTGAAAAGCCTTAAATGCAAGGCATTGAAGATCCAAATCCTCTGAGCTGATCCTTTCTGACAGAAGAGAGAGGCCAATAAGCTAACCCTAAATGGTATAATTAGAAGCAGTGCATAATTAAAAGCCATCTGCATGTCTTGTGTGCCCCTTTCTGTACGTGAAATAGGGCCAGCACTATGTGAGTACTTAAAAGCTCCTTTCAAAAAATTTAAAATCCTTATTGAGACGTTATCCTACAGTGCAGATAATAAGACAAACCAGTGTATTCATGATCAGCCCTAACATTTCTTATTATTTTATAATATGTGTGAGTGATTTACAGCCAAATTAACATAATGTCATACCACCAACACTAGAAATGTTTATTGTAGATTTTAAAATATTCTATGGTTCATGAAAAGAAGTTAAGTCCTAGGAGCTAAGAAAATAACGTTGTTGTGTGTCTCCATCAGGATTTTAGTCTAAAGTTCATTCTGAATTCCAACGGGGGCTATGCTCTACTCCCACAAACAAATGCTAGTTAGTAAGCCCTCAGATTCAGTAGCTTTATTTTTTCTTCTTTAGAGATGAACTTGACTTCTAAGCAATATTTAATATGTTTTCTTTAGTAGAAATTAATTGGTAAGGGAGCCTATTCAATAGTTCTTATAAGAGGATTGAGTCATAACTAGGTGATGCTCCTTTTAATCCCATTAAATGTTAAAAGATTGGCTCGTCCTACTCAGATCATCAATACCATACAAGAACACAGTTCCTTGTTGTGGTTCTGTGGTTTGGGACATTATATGAGGGAATCTGAATTATTATAGAGGGGAAATTGGTCCTGATGCCCTCATAAATGCCTTTGATCTCTGATTCGGGAAGATTTCCTTGGAGAAGGGAATGGCAAACTGCTCCAGTATTCTTGCCTGGAGAATTTCATGGGCAGAGGAGCCTGGCAGGCTACAGTTGTTGGGATCCCAAGGAATCAGACATGACTAACACCTTCACAACTCTTAGATTCCATGAGTTTATGAGTTTTAGTTTTAAAATGCTATATTTAATAGTCTGTGAAAGTATGTAGGATTATTATGTAAATTGGTATAAGCATATTCAAAGATCAGAATTTTAAAAATGTTTATATTTTAAAAATTGTTTTAAAAGATTTTGCTTCCTACATATCTTACCCCTAGAACTTATATCACTATAGTCTGTTTTTCTCATGACACAAAATTCTTGCTTTTGAGATTTCAAGTCTAATTTCTTCTCAGTGGTTCAGTTTAATACTTTTTTTCCAAATGTAACTGGTATATTTGGGTTGGGATACAGTGATTGATATTCCCAGATGCAGCAATTCTGAATTCCCGTGGGTATACATCTCTTCTTATGTATTAGCAGGCCTTCTATCCAATCTGTCCTTAGAGACTCTCTTATTGATATGCTTTTTAATCCCCAGGGACTTAGAGGGGCCTAACAGGTCATTTTTTTAAAATTAATTTTTATTGGAGTATAGTTGATTTACAATGTTATGTTAGTTTCTGCTGTACAGCAAAGTTAATCATTTATACATATTCATATATCCACTCTTTTTTAGATTCTATTCCTATATAGGTCCCATTATGACACTATTTAGATTCTGTTCCCAAATAGGTCCCATTGTGACCCCATGGACTATACAGTCCTTGGAATTCTCCAGGCCAGAATACTGGACTGGGTAGCCTTTCCCTTCTCCAGGGGATCTTCCCAACCCAGGGATTGAACCCAGGTCTTCTGCATTGCAGGTAGATTCTTTACCAGCTGAGCTAAAAGGGAAGCCCATGCATATACATATATCCACTCTTTTTAGATTCTGTTCCCATATAGGTCATTACAGAGTGTTGAGTAAAGTTCCCGGTACTATTCAATTCAGTTCAGTTCAGTCGCTCAGTCGTGTCCGACTCTCTGTGACCCCATGAATTGCAGCACGCGAGGCCTCCCTGTTCATCACCATCTCCCAGAGTTCACTCAGACTCACGTCCATCGAGTCCGTGATGCCCTGTCTCTTATACACATCTGAATCTGCCTGCCAATGAAGGGAACACAGG
>SJYX01015615.1:773139-783252 GCA_006410675.1 Oreotragus oreotragus
GGGGGGGGGGGGGGGGGGGGCTGTCCCAAGACTCTGTCCAAGAAGACAATGGAAAATGTAGTCTGCTGCCCATGGTTTCTTAAGTCATCTCTGATGAAGAGCTGGTACTTCTATTAATGATCCATCACAGACTGATGTTTTATAAAGTATAATAAAATGTATTCTATTTAAAAGTGAATTTAAAAACAGTAGACCTGAAGGCTGAGAAGTTCAAGATCAAGGTGCTGGCAGGTTTGGCTTGATGAGGGCCCTCTTCCTGTCCTGTAGACAGCCACCTGCTCACTGTAACCTCATCGGGCTGAAGAGAACGTGAGCTCTGATCTCTTCCTCTTCTTGTACCGACACTGACCTGAACTTGGGGGGCCCACTCTCATAACCTCACGTAAGCCTGATTACCTCCCAGTTCTCCACCTCTAAACACATCCCTTTGGGGACTAGGGCTTCAACATGAATTTTTGGAGGTTGTGATTATTTTTTGTATAGATGACTTTCTCTGTCTCACTTCGATAACTCCTAGTACTTGCCTCGCCCCTGCCTCATCCATTATTATACTGTAATCATTTGGCATTTGTTGTTTCTTCTTATCCCCTGTACTCCAAGCTCTGTGGGGGCAGAGACCTCATTTGTCTTGTTTACAGTTGGGCTCTCAGCATTTATTTGGGTGCTTGGCATAATGCAGGAGATTAATAAATACTTATCAAAATTCTGTTTCTGTTCTGCACCTGGAATAATCCCTAAAAATATGTTTACCTTAAATTTATGACATTAATTCACTTAAAAGAAGCTCTGTTATTTTCTTCTGCCCCTTAAGTGTTTTCATTATGCCTTGTTTATCTAACACTCATGCTCTAAGTCCATATATAGTGCAGGAAAGAAGGATTTCCTTGAAATAGTGGGCCTAACAAAATAATTAGCAAGAGGGCATACTGGGTGGCTGGCCTGGGTTAGGGCAAGAAGAGTGTCAATAGTTGAAAGAACTCTGACTGCACATAGGGAGAATAATTTGTAAGCAAAATAAGAGTATTTTGCTAAAGAAGTAATTATAGGGAAAAGAAGGCCCAGCTAGTAACCATTGCCAATAAGAACACTTCTAGGAAGACAGAAAAAGAAAATTATAGATAATGGACGCTGAAGACGTGTAGCCATGGAGAATGGAATGTTGCTGAGTTCTGTAAAGAATAAATTTAGTCAGTATTCTAAATACCAAATTCAGAAGTGGCCCTAATAGTAATCAAGCAAGAATCTAATAAAAGACTTGAGCAGGATTATATGCAATATTTTCCTCCAGCAGCTAGAAATATTATTGTTATTTAGGAAGGAACTTGGGTGTATTTTTTCCTAATTTTGTATCTGAGTCTTTCTCAAGAGTCTAGTTGCTACATACAGAAAGACATGAATGCTTAGTGCCTATACATTAAATAAAAATAGCTAACATTTGTTGAGCTATTTTGTATGTAGCTAACTACATATATTATATACATTGTTCATTTAGCCTTCCGGGGAAGGCAATGGCACCCCACCCCAGTACTCTTGCCTGGAAAATCCAATGGACGGAGTAGCCTGGTGGGCTGCAGTCCATGGGGTCGCTAACAGTCGGACAGACTGAGCGACTTCACTTTCACTTTTCTCTTTCATGCATTGGAGTAGGAAACAGGCAACCCACTCCAGTATTCTTGCCTGGAGAATCCCAGGGATGGGGGAGCCTGGTGGGCTGCCGTCTGTGGGGTCACACAGAGTCGGACGCGACTGAAGTGACTTAGCAGCAGCAGCAGCATTTAACCTTCACAACAGCTCTACTTGGTCGATTCTATTTTCTTCATTCAATAGGCAAGAGAATGGAATCTGTAAAAAGTTAAGGGATTTTCCAGAGTCCCAGAGCTTCTAAGTGGAGGGATATGTATCCAGTTCTTAATAACTTCTTATTTTAATACCAGATTCAATCATTCAAAAGTCAGTCTTTTCCCCAAGGACAAATCACCATAGATATCTTTTAGTTTGTGGAAGAATGGCATCTTCTGTAAGCATAGTTTTTCTTATGGGGACTCTTTGTTATGTTTTATTACATTGTTATTAATATTAATAACATGATGTTATTAATTTCTAGTGGAAAAATTTGAATATGGCATCACACCAAATTTTCAGAACTCGTATAGTTCAGAGTCAGATAAAGAATATACGGGCATTTAGAAGAACAATTCTAGGATTTCATAGGCAACCTGCTGCTTTCATATATTATCCTCTGGAGAAGCTCTTGAGGTGTGGTAGTGGTTTAATTGCTAAATCATGTCTGACTCTTGAGACCCCGTGGACTGTAGCCCCCCTAGACTCCTCTGTCCATGAGATTTCCCAGGCAAGGATACTGGCGTGGGTTGCTATTTCCTTCTCCAGGGAATTCTACCAACCCAAGGATCGAACCCAAGTCTCCTGCATTGCAGGTGGATTCTTTACCACCAAGCCATGAATATTAAGCTAGTGACACACGGTAAACCAGAGAAATGATATGTTAAAAAATGTTTGTTAAAGATGCCATTCTGATGGAATAAAAGTTATTGCTTTGAGAAAGGAGATGGAAACTTTCAGTGACTCAATTTCTTTCTTGTAGTTAAAATGTGTTTTAAACTCCCAAGCTTCTGTATTACTCGAATTTCCTGCTTAGCAATCTCTAATTTAGTATGGTGTGGCCTCCCTTTTGGAGAAGGCAATGGCATCCTACTCCAGTACTCTTGCCTGGAAAATCCCATGGACGGAGGAGCCTGGTAGGCTACAGTCCATGGGGTTGCTAAGAGTCGGACACGACTGAGCGACTTCACTTTCACTTCTCACTTTCATGCATTGGAGAAGGAAATGGCAACCCACTCCAGTGTTCTTGCCTGGAGAATCCCAGGGACGGAGGAGTCTGGTGGGCTGCCATCTGTGGGGTCGCACAGAGTTGGACATGACTGAAGCAACTTAGCAGGCCTCCCTTTCTTTTTCTTTAAAATCGACAATCAACTCAGATTGTAAATTCCCTCCTTTCCTTTGCTCTGTATCTTATGGTTTGTGACATATGTGTGTCCCATTAGCATGGCAGGCATCCTGTGAAGGGAGCCTAGAAGGCACCTTGCATGACTTATTACCTGGGATACACTTGAGTATAGATGAGTCCAGGGAATATTAGGTTACTGATCTTCAAAAGGGATTATCCTGGATGGGAATGACCTAATCTTATGAAGATTAGAAGAAGAAGTGATGGCCTTGAAGAAAGCAAACGTGACTGTATTGTGACCTGAATATAAGACATACGGTAAGAACTGTGGGTAACTTCTGAACACTGAGCATGGTCCCTAGTTACCAACAGCTAGCAAGAAAATATGCACTTTTTCAGTCCTACAACTACAAGGAATTGAATTCAGGAAATATGAAATGAGTGATGCTTTTGAACTGTGGTGTTGGAGAAGACTCTTGAGAGTCCCTTGGACTGCAAGGAGATCCAACCAGTCCATTCTGAAGGAGATCAACCCTGGGATTTCTTTGGAAGGAATGATGCTAAAGCTGAAACTCCAGTACTTTGGCCACCTTATGCGAAGAGTTGACTCATTGGAAAAGACTCTGATGCTGGGAGGGATTGGGGGCAGGAGGAGAAGGGGACGACAGAGGATGAGATGGCTGGCTGGCATCACTGACTCGATGGACGTGAATCTGAGTGAACTCCGGGAGTTGGTGATGGACAGGGAGGCCTGGCGTGCTGCGATTCATGGGGTCACAAAGATCGGACACGACTGAGTGACTGAACTGAACTGAACTGAACTGAAATGTGCTTGGAAGAGAACGATGCTCCAAATGAGTACTGCGGCACAGTCAGTGCATTGACTGTAACTTTGTGAGATGCTGAACAGAAGGTCCAGATAAGGTGTGTCTAGATTTTTGATCCAAGGGAACTGTGAGATAATAAATTTGTGTTGTTTTTAAGTCTCTAAGGCTATTAGTTAGTCATCTGTTAATAGAAAAACTACTAATACTGGTTTTTAGAATTCATTAGAATCTCCTTTCTCTTCTCTGCTCTTCTCTCATCTCCCTAGGCTCACTCAACTCATTCTTCAATTCTTTAAATATTTCTTCCTATTAATCAAGTCCAGGCTTATTAGATTTATTATGTGTCCTACCCTTCTAACTCCCATTTTATTAGGAAAATAAGCTTAGATTTCCTTTTAGCAGAAGAGAATGTTTCCTTTCTAAAAGAATTGAGGAGGCAGTCTAGGGAGGCAATTTCAGGGAACTCTTGCACCTGGACCCAATCAAGATTGCTGGGAGAAATATCAATAACCTCAGATATGCAGATGACACCACCCTTATGGCAGAAAGTGAAGAAGAACTAAAAAGCCTCTTGATGAAAGTGAAAGGGGAGAGTGAAAAAGTTGGCTTAAAGTTCAACGTTCAGAAAACTAAGGTCATGGCATCCGGTAGCATCACTTCATGGCAAATAGATGGGGAAAGAGTGGAAACAGCGGCTGATTTTATTTTGGGGGGCTCCAAAATCACTGCAGATGGTGACTGCAGCCATGAAATTAAAAGATGCTTACTCCTTGGGAGGAAAGTTATGACCAACCTAGACAGCATATTAAAAAGCAGACATTACTTTGTCAACAAAGGTGTGTCTTGTCAAGGCTATGGTTTTTCCAGTAGTCATGTATGGATGTGAGAGTTGGACCATAAGAAGGCTGAACGCTGAAGAATTGATGCTTTTGAACTGTGGTGTTGGAGATGACTCTTGAGAGTCCCTTGGACTGCAAGGAGATCCAACCAGTTCATCCTAAATGAGATCAGTCCTAGGTGTTCATTGGAAGGACTGATGTTGAAGCTGAAACTCCAATACTTTGGCTACCTGATGTGGAGAGCTGACTCATTTGAAAAGACTCTGATGCTGGGAAAGATTGAAAGCAGGAGGAGAAGGGGACAATAGACGATGAGATGGTTGGATGGCATCACTGATACAATGAACATGGGTTTGGGTGGACTCTGGGAGTTGGTGATGGACAGGGAGGCCTGGCATGCTGTGGTTCATGGGGTTGCAAAGAGTCAGACATGATTCAACGACTGAACTGAACTGAGCTGAACTTCACCTGAAGAGAGAGTGGAATAGCTTGTGAGCATGACTTTATTACAGTTTTTGTGCCTACATGTACTAAGAGTCGGGCATGACTGAGCGACTTCACTTTCACTTTTCACTTTCATGCATTGGAGAAGGAAATGGCTACCCACTCCAGTGTTCTTGCCTGGAGAATCCCAGGGATGGGCGAGCCTGGTGGGCTGCCATCTATGGGGTCACACAGAGTCAGACACGACTGAAGTGACTTAGCAGCAGCAGTACCCATTTAATCAGACACATACATATGAAGCTTAATCACTTGCTTTTTGATTCTTGAGTGAGAACAGACTTCACTGCTAAAACATTTTACCCACCAGATTTTTTCCCCCCAGACATCCAGTTATGGCTTATCTTACTGTTGGTTTCTTGACAGAAATTGAATTGTCTTCCAATATCTGTTCATTTTCTTCCTTGGTGATAGAAGTTTTACCATTGCGCCCATGCTCAGCCAATTAATGGAGTCCATTTCCTGGCCTCTCTTGCAGCTAAGTTCAGGTTCAATGATATAAGAGAAGGTGTTAGATGCAACTTCCAGGGCATGCTCTTAAAAGGAAGGCATATGCCATCCCACTTTTCCCATTTCTTGTTGACTGGAAAATGACCATAACAGCAGGGAACTGCTAAGCTTTAGTGAGTGATAAGATGGGAGCCACATGAAATCTGGATTCCAGGGAAATTAAGAGTAGTTTTTTTGTGACAGAAACTTCACAGTTGTACTCAATATTTAATTCTCCATTTATTCTACTTTTTGGCATTGGACTTCAGGTTCCCACACTTATCTAGACACATAGACAACTAGCTAGATAACTCATTTCCTATCCTCTTTTGTAGCTAGCATGGCCATATGACCAAGTTCTCACCAGTGAAATATAAGCAGAAATGCTCAGATTCTACCTTTTCCTAATTAAAATATACTCACAATTGGAGAAGACTCTTGCAAGTCCCTTGGACAGCAAGGGCATCAAACTGGTCAATCCTAAAGGAAACAACCCTGAATATTCATTAGAAGGACCAATGCTGAAGGCCCAATACTTTGGCCACTTGATGTGAAGAACCCTGATGCTGGGGAAGATTGAGTGCTGGTGGAGAAGGGGGCAACAGAGGTTTAGATGGTTGGATGACATCACCAAATCAATGGACATGAGTTTGAGTGAATTCTAGGAGATGGTGCCAGATAGAGAAGCCTGGTGTGCTGCAGTACATGGGTTCGCAAAGAGTTGGACGTGGCTGAGTGACTGAACAACAGTAACACAATCCTTTTTATCTTTGGGATAGAAACTGGGTCAGTCTAATCCTGGAGATGGCCAAGGTAGCTTCCTTGAAATTTTTATATCAGTTGTACAAATCACCTAGCATCTTTGACCTAGCAGTATGTAGTATAATAGCAAGGAGATGATTTGATTTATGTGTCCTTTCTTCAGGCTTACTTAGGTGTCTGTCAGAACTTTATCAAAGTTCTTGTGTTTTGTGTCAGTCTCAGCCTATTGATGGTGATGTTGTCAGTTAAGAATGCCTGAGGCACTCTCTGGGCCCTCACAGACATTTCCCAGACCAGAGGCAATGTTGTGGCTGGATTAGACACTCAGATTCTTTGCAAGATGCACCTTAGCAATAACCATCAGGGACTTAAAAAAAAAGTTTATTACTCACAGGACCAGGAGGGTACAGGGCATGCCCAAGATCACACAGGGAGATCACAGCTAGAGAGAGAGAGAAAGGGAAAGAGAGAGGGAAAGAGTGGATCTGAGGTTCTGCTTTTTTTTGGGGGTCAAGTGTGGAGTGCCTACAGTTTTGCAGACTCATTGTTAATTGGTGAATTTAAATACAGAAGTAAGAGTTAAAATGCAGGAAGGGAAAAGCAGGGTTACTCCAGTGGTCCGTTATCTAAGTCACCCAAGGTTTCTAAAAGGGGAACTTCATGCATGAGGTGGCTTGGCTTTTTATCTAGTTGTGTAGTTGGCAATGTGTTTTTTAGAGATGAATGTCTTTAAAATGGATGCCTTGGCAATCAAAAGCTTAATGTCTGACACTTAGATTACAATCAAAAGAGCTAATTGTTAGGCACATACTACAAATAGTTATTGGCATTGTTGCTTTAGCTGTCTGTTTTATCCACTAGATTGTGATTCCTTAAAGATGAAG
Organism: Oreotragus oreotragus; assembly: GCA_006410675.1. Classification (NCBI taxonomy): domain Eukaryota; kingdom Metazoa; phylum Chordata; class Mammalia; order Artiodactyla; family Bovidae; genus Oreotragus; species Oreotragus oreotragus. Next base: position 780,407 of record SJYX01015615.1, read on the forward strand.
ATTGGCTTAATATTTCTCTGAATTCTTAGTTCCTGGAGTAGGTCCTAACATACAAAAGGCACCCAGTTGATGTTTGCTGAAGAAATGAAGATGATATCTGATGATTGTGAGGACTTGGAAGGGCATGATGGAATGCAGTCTAAACACAGAAATGGGAATTAAGAGTTGAAAAGAAACTTGAGATTATTTCCAGAGCTCTCATTGGTTACATTGTTGATTAGTGACTTATCCAGAATATGATATGTTGGCTGACTCCTAGTCTCTGCTTTTTTTTACTACATTAATGTAGCTGCAACTATATATAAGTCAAGAGATTTTTAGAAAAAACATCCTAAGAAGAGGCAACAGGTAAGCAGGAGAGAACAGAATAGGAGTGTGTTTGTATGGATGAGGATTTGTGGGTATACTTGTGATTTATAATGATATACATTTGATTTTTCTCTTGATTCCTGGCACAGAGCTTTTAACACTCTTGAAAATTCCCATAAGAGCAATAAAGAATCTTTTAGTGGTCATAATAAGCGCATTTCAGCCACGTGTGTACTGGATGACATGACTAAATCATTTCAGTCATGTCCAACTCTTTGTGACTCTATGGACTCACCACCGGGGCTTCCCTGTCCATGGGATTCTCTAGGCAGGCATACTGGAGTGGGTTGCCATGCCCTCCTCCAGGAGATCTGGCCAGCCTAGGGATTGGACCCATGTCTCATGTCTCCTGCATTGGCAGCCAGGTTCTTTACCGCTAGTGTCACCTGGGAAGCCCCTATCATTTGGTTTGCCTCTTGGTTCCTAGCACAGAAGTTTTAAAACTCTTAGAAATTCCTATAAGAGTTAGTCCTCACAAGCCCATTTTGGCCACACCTGAATTTATATTAATGAGGTGATTTTTGGAAAGCCCTTAAGGATGGAAACTTGTTGCTAGGGGAACCAACCTTGTGATTAGAGAGATGAAACTTTCAGCTCCATTTCTTGACTTCGGGGAGGGAAAAGAGGTTGGAAGTGGATTTAATCACAGAATGACAAATGATTTCATTAATTATGACTATATAATGACGTTTCTATAAAAATCCCTGAAATATGGGGTTCATAGTGCTTTTGGAGTGCCGCTGGGAGGATGGTACACCGGAAAAGAGGATGGAGGCTCTGTACCACTTCCCCTATACCTTGCCATACCCATCTACATATCATTTTTAAACTATTTTTTAGTTGAAGCCTAGTTAATGTACAATGTTGTATCAGTTTCAGGTATATAGCAAACATATGCAGCAAACTTATACAGCAGTTATTCAGTTATACATGTATTCTCAACACTAGGGTAATAATAATCATGTAGTATGATTTCAGTGGCTGTAGATTTGAACTGAGGCTTGAATTATCTCCCTATAATAATTAATGTGATAACTTCCATCAGTTCAGTTCAGTCACTTAGTCATGTCCAACTATTTGTGACCCCATGGACTGCAGCATGCCAGGCCTCCCTGTCCATCACCAACTCCCGGAGTTTACCCAAACTCATCTCCATTGAGTTGGTGATGCCATCCAACCATCTCATCCTCTGTCATCCCATTCTACTCCCAACTTCAATCTTTCCTAGCATCAGGGTCTTTTCAAGTGAGTCAGCTCTTCACATCAAGTGGCCAAAGGATTGGAGTTTCAGTCCTTTTAATGAATATTCAGGACTGATTTCCTTTAGGATTGGCTGGTTTGATCTCCTTGCAGTCCAAGGGACTCTCAAGAGTCTTCTCCACTACCACAGTTCAAAAGCTTTAGTATTTCAGCACTCAACTTTCTTTATAGTCCAACTTTCACATCCATATTTGACTACTGGAAAAAATAAAGTCTGTAACATTCTTGAAAAAAGATTTTTTTTAGATTAATTTTAACTTTTCAGACTATATTCCATTAAAGGTTATTACAAGATCCTTGTACTATGCAATAGGTCCTTGTTTATCTATCTTGTATATAGTAGTGTGTATCTGTTATTCCCAAATTCCTAATTTATTACTCTGTCTACTCCTCCCATTCATTTTGATAACTGTAAGTTTGTTTCTTATGTCTGTGAGTCTGTTTTTGTTTTGTAAATAAGTTCATTTCCATCATTCTTAATGATTCCACATATAAGTGATATATAGATTTGTCTTTCTCTGACTTACTTCAATTAATATGATAATCTCTAAGTCCATCCATGTTGCTACAAATGGCATTATTTCATTCTTTTTTATGATTGAGTAATATTCCAGTGTATATATGCACCACTTCTTTATCCATTTATCTGTTGATGGAGATTTTGGTTGCTTCCATGTCTTGGCAATTCTAAATAGTGCTGTGGTGAATATTGGGGTACATGTAACTTTTTGAATTATAGTTTTCTTTGAGTATATGCCCTAGAGTGAGATTGCAAGATCATCATACATTTTTAAGGAACCACTATACAATTATAGCAAACCCCCTCTTCCAACAACACAAGAGAAGACTCTACACATGGACATCACCAGATGGTCAACACTGAAATCAGATTGATTATATTCTTTGCAGCCAAAGATGGAGAAGCTCTATACAGTCAGCAAAAACAAAACTGGGAGTTGGCTGTGGCTGAGATCATGAACTCCTTGTTACCAAATTCAGACTTAAATTGAAGAAAGTAGGGAAAACTACTAGACCATTCAGGTATGACCTAAACCAAATCCCTTATGATTATACAGTGGAAATGAAAATAGATTTAAGGGACTAGATCAGATGGACTGCCTGATGAACTATGGATGGAGGTTTGTGATATTGTACAGTAGACAGGGATCAAGACCATCCCCAAGAAAAAGAAATGCAAAAAAGCAAAATGGCTGTCT
>SJYX01015616.1:17724-30659 GCA_006410675.1 Oreotragus oreotragus
GCCTTTTCTAAAACCAGCTTGAACATCAGGAAGTTCAAGGTTCACGTATTGTTGAAGCCTTGTTTGGAATATTTTGAGCATTACTTAACTAGCGTGTGAGATGTGCGGTAGTTTGAGCATTCTTTAGCATTGCCTCTCTTTGGGATTGGAATGAAAACTGACCTTTTCCAGTCCTGTGGCCACTGCTGAGTTTTCCAAATTTGCTGGCATATTGAGTGCAGCACTTTCACAGCATCATCTTTCAGGATTTGAAATAGCTCCCCTGGAATTCCATCACCTCCACTAGCTTTCCTAGAGAATGTTCTATGTCTACTTGATAAGTATGTATACTTTTTTTTTTTTTGATATAGTGTTCTGAAAATATCAATTAAGTCTAACTCTTCTGTTGTATCATTTAGGACCTCTGTTGCCATATTGATTCTCTGTGTGGAAGATCTGTGTATTGATGTGAATGGGTGTTAATGTCTTCTATTATTATTGTATTCTTATTGCTTTCTCTTGTGATATATGTTAGTATTTGTTTTATGTATTTTGGTGCTCCTATAGGTGCATATCGGGGAAGGCAATGGCACCCCACCCCAGTACTCTTGCCTGGAAAATCCAATGGACGGGGTAGCCTGGTGGGCTGCAGTCCATGCGGTCGCTGACAGTCGGACAGACTGAGCGACGTCACTTTCAGTTTTCTCTTTCATGCATTGGAGAAGGAAATGGCAACCCACTCCAGTGTTCTTGCCTGGAGAATCCCAGGGACGGGGAAGCCTGGTGGGCTGCCGTCTATGGGGTCACACAGAGTCGGATACGACTGAAGTGATTTAGCAGCAGCATAGGTGCATATATGTTGCTGAATGTAAAGTCCTCTTTTTTGTATTGATCTTTTTTTTTATCATTATATAATGTCTTTCTTTATCTTTATAGCTTTGTTTTAAAGGCTTAAAAATTTTTTTTTATGAGTACAGTATTGCAGTTCCTGGTCTCCTGTCATTTCTGTTTGCATGTAATAGCTTTTTTCATCTCCACACTTTCAATCTGTGTGTATCCTTTGCCTAAGTTGAGTATTGTAGGCAGCATGGGTCTCTTGTATGCTCTTGGTATATTTTTTCCAAATTAAAAAAAAATTTTAATTGAAGGATAATTGCTTTACACAATTTTGTGGTTTCCTGTCATACATCTACAAGGATCAGCCATAAATACACCAGTGTCCCCTCCCTCCTGGACCTCCCTCCCATTTTCCTCCCCATCCACTCTTCTAGAATGTCACAGAGCCCCTGTTTGAGTTCCCTGAGTCTAGGTTCTTGTTTTTAATGTAGTTGGCCACTGTGTGTTTTTTGATTCTGCACCCATTGATGTTTAAGGTAATTATTGATACATATATATTTATTCCTCTTTCAAACCTTGTTTTCCAGTTGATACTTTGCTTCTTCCTTCTTCCTTTCTTTTTCTTTTTATTTTTTCTTTTCATAGTTTAATGATTTAACTTTATGCTTTATTTCATTCTCTTCTTTTTTTTTGTGGTTTTATTGTATGTTTTTGACTTGTGGTTGCCCTGTTTTTCAAATATGTTAACCCCTTTATATATCTGCTTGCTTTAGACTGTTAGTCAGATAGGCTCAAACACATTCTAAAAATAAGAAAAATAATTTGCCTTTACTTATTCTCCTTCCCCACATATTTGGGCTTGCTTGGTGGCTCAGATGGTAAAGAATCTTCCTGCAATTTGGGAGACCCAGGTTCGATCTCTGGGTTGGGAAGATCCCTTGGAGAAGAGAATGGAAGCCCACTCTGGTATTCTTGCCTGGAGAATGCCATGGACAGAGGAGGCTGGCAGACGACAGTTCATGGGGTTGCAAAAAGTCAGACATGACTGAGCAACTAATACTTTCACACATTTCCCTACATAATATGATTTTAATGTCCCTTTTTACATCTTCATGGTTATCTTTTTTGCTGCTTCTTGTGTTTATCATTGCTTTCACAAATAGGGTTTTTGTTTTTGTTTTTGTTTTATTCTCACTAATTTAAGTGATTTACTTTTCAATTGTGATCTCCTTCCTAGATCTTCCTGCTGCTTTTCTATTTAGAGGTGACTTTTCAGTATTTCTTTTAGGATAGTTTTAGCATTGCTGTATTCCTTTAGTTTTTGCTTATCTGAGAAATTATTTCTCCTGCCATTCTAAATAATCTTTCCAGGTAGAGTATTGCTGTTCAGTCACTTAGTCATGTCCAATTCCTTGTGACCCCATGAACTGCAGGAAGCCAGGCTTCCCTGTCCTTCACTGTCTCCTGGACTTTGCTCAAATTCATGTCCATTGAGTTGATTTTTTTTCTCTCTTAATACTTTCAATATATTTTTCCACTCCCTTTTGGCCTGTAGTGTTTCTGTAGAGATCAGCTGATAGCCTATGGGAGTTCTCTTAAATGAGCTCTTTGTTTTTCTCTTGCTGTCCTTAGAATCTTCTCTTTATCTCTAACTTTTACCATTTTTATCATAATATGTCTTGGTATAGGACTATTTGGGTTCATATTGTTTGGGGCTCTCTGTGTATCTTGTATCTAGGAAGTTTTCAGCCATATTTTTTTTCAAATATATTTTCAATTCCCTTTTCTTTTTCTTCTCCTTCTGGAATCCCTATTATATATAGATTGGACTGCTTTATTATCCCATAGCTTTCTTATATTGCTTTAATTTTTCATTTGACTTTTTGTCTGCTGTTTTGATTGAATAATTTCCATTATTCTATCTTCCAGGTCACTTATTCTTTCTTCTGCATTATTCATTCTGCTTTTCATTGCCTTGAGCTCAGTTTTAGTCTCAGCAAATGCATTCTCCTGAATCCTTATAGTTTCTAGTTCCTTTTCCCAGTAATTTGCACTTCTGTTGATAGGCTTTCTTAATTCTTTCAGTATTTTAATTGCCTCCTTTTGAGCTTGCTGTCTATTAGACTGAAGAGATCTGTTTCATTGTTCCTTCAGGGGAATTCTCTTGGTCTTTTAACTGAGAGTGGGTCCTCTTCTTCATTTTGCTTATGTTTCTCTTCCTCTGAATTTAGGTGAAACAATTATCTACTGTTGTCTTAGAGGGTTATTTATATGTGGGAGTGTCCCTCTGTAGCTTTTGTGGATTTAATTAAAAAAAGATCTGTTTCATTGTTCCTTCAGGGGAATTCTCTTGGTCTTTTAACTGAGAGTGGTTCCTCTTCTTCATTTTGCTTATGTTTCTCTTCCTCTGAATTTAGGTGAAACAATTATCTACTGTTGTCTTAGAGGGTTATTTATATGTGGGAGTGTCCCTCTGTAGCTTTTGTGGATTTAATTAAAAAATTTTTTTTTGGTAGGAGGACTGTTTTAAGTTTTGATGCTTGCCATCTATTTCCTCAGCATATGCTGGCTGTTTTCCCCTTGATAGGGGGTGTGCAGTTGTGTGGGTGTAGGAGATCAGTCGTGGCTGTAGGAGATCAGTCCTGGGTGTTCTTTGGAAGGACTGATGCTAAAGCTGAAACTCCAGTACTTTGGCAACCTCATGCGAAGAGTTGACTCATTGGCAAATACTTTGATGCTTGGAGGGATTGGGGGCAGGAGGAGAAGGGGATGACAGAGGATGAGATGGCTGGATGGCATCACCGACTCAATGGGCATAAGTCTGAGTGAACTCTGGGAGTTGGTGATGGACAGGGAGGCCTGGAGTGCTGCAATTCATGGGGTCGCAAAGAGTCAGACACGACTGAGCGACTGAACTGAACTGATGGCATGTACACTTTCCCAGGAAGGCACTTGGCTTCCAGTCACGGGTGCCTCAGCAATGGTGGTGAGCCATGCATACTTCAAGGAAGGTGGGGGAAGTGACCTGCACTAACTCACAGGACCCTTGGAGGTGGTAGTGGCATCTGTCTGCGCCTGCCTCTGGAGTCTGAGGTGGCAACATCAGCTTATACCCACTCCTGGAGCTCATGTAGGCAGTACCCTGCCACCTCAGAGTACACAGACAAAGAAGCTCCTATTGGGGCCTGCGCCTCAACTTGAGTGCCCCCCAACAATGCCATCTCAGAAGGGCTTACTTTTGTTACTTTAACATTTTTAATTTATTTATCTATTTAGTTTTGGCTGTGCTGGGTCTTCATTACTGCACACAGGCTTTCTCTAGTTGTGGTGAGCAGGGGGCTATTCTACAGTTGTGGTGTGTGGGCTTTCCTGACTTCTCTTGTTACAGAGCATGAGCTCTAGGGTGCACTGGCTTCAGTAGTTGTGGCATATGGGATTCATAGTAGAGATATGTGGACTCAGTAGTTATGGCACACAGGCTTAGTTGCCCTATGACATGTGGATCTTCCTGGACTAGGGATCAAAACTATGTCCCCTGCATTGGCAGGTGGATTCTGAACCACTGGATCCAACGCCCCCTCCTCACTTAAAAAAAAAAAATCCTTGCATTTGTAATGGAGCTAGCCTCAGATTTCATCCATGGGCCCTAAACATTCTTGGAGAATTTCTTGTTTTCTCCTTAACTTAAGGGACATTTTGATATATAACATTTCATAAACAGTGCTGTTTAGGGAGTAGCAAGTGTGCAAGTAACAAGAGAAAAAGTACACCTAATATAAAGGTAGGTGTCTCAGAGCTTTTCTCTTTCATATGTGAAGCCCACTATCTCTCATGATAACTTTGTTGATAGCATCTACAAATGGACTTAGAATCAAGCTTTATAAAGTGAATCTGGAATCACATGACCTAGCAACCTAGCTCATGACATGAGTCAGCTTCAGATAGATGACACATTTTCCGTTTTAAACACTCAAACGAAACTTTACACATTCTTATTTAATAACTTTGTTGATAGCTCTACAAATGGACTTAGAATCAAGCTTTATAAAGTGAATCTGGAATCACATGACCTAGCAACCTAGCTCATGACATGAATCAGCTTCAGATAGATGACACGTTGTCTGTTTTAAACACTCAAACGAAACTTTACACATTCTTATTTGGGAAAAAAAAAATGACATTTGAAGTCCTTTTTCACCTAAACACATTTAGAGGTAAGAGCTCACAAGCCTTGACATTATTTCATTGTTATGTGCATTCGTCAAGAAACCAAGATATGGTGCAGCTACAAAAACTGATGATTGTGGAACAGACAGACTTGACAGCGTTTCACTTCCTTTATATTCTGATTATACATTTATCAGAAAACCTCTGTCTCTTCCGGTTCAGCTAGAAATTGGTAAAATTCAAGAATTCAAAGGCCTGACAAACCTGATATTAACATCCAGATTGCTGGTGATCATTTTTGTGTAAAAGTGGGAAACCCTCATGCAGACACTAGATTTCCCAGCCTCTTTGTCATCTTGTTTATAATTTATCTCCATGTTTTAATTGTGTAAAATGACTTTGGTTATCAATTAGTGATTAAAGCTTATCTGTGAATCAGAATGATCAGAACTCAAGGGAATCATGTTTGGCATTTAGCCCAGTTCCACTGAGGGTTTTAATGGGGCTACATCCTTCATAGAATAAACACATCACTGGGTTTAAAAATTGTGCCTCCATTAGTGTTATGATTTGCTTCACATGAAGAAGTGACCCTAGAAATGCATTGCTTTAGGAGGGACTTTACAAATTTTAAGCATGTTGTTTTTATTTCTTTTTTTTCAGGTGTACTTCAAAAGGAAACATCCAGATTATGCTCAGTGACCATGTGGTTATGAATGCTTCCAACAGACAAACCTTAATCTTAACAGTTTTTGTGATAGCATTGTGATCCTCCTGTGAAGTCAAGTCTATTCTGAAGGCATTTCTCCAATAGTATTTGCATTGCATAAACTATATTGTACTTCTTTATACCACCAACAAATATTTACACATACAAGCTGTTAGTTTATCTGGATTTATCTCTCTCCAACTTCACACAATGATTTCAAATTCTTATAAAATGACATTATTTTTACAGGTTATACTATTCTTTTTTTCTTTATCCAAATCAGAGAAGCAAGCCACCAATAAAAGCTGTCTCCCAGGTTTTGTGCCTTGAGAGGGTCCAGAGCTAAAGCTCATTTTCTAAGTTATAAAACAAATTTGTCACAGATATTTTTTTACTGTTTCCAGAATTACATATTACTTTCCAGTTATATCAAGGATTCTGTTTACTTGAAGACTGTGAAGTTGCTGTTTTGTTTCACAACTGCCTTTAATATAACTAGGATCAATTATTCCACCCAAAGACCTCTGGTTAAAATACTTCAGAGAAAACTGATAGGAAAAACAAAAAATATACTCTAAGTGATATTATAGGGGAGAGTTGTGTCCCCCCAAAAGAAGATATTTTATTAAGATACAGAAGGACAATATTTAATTTTATATCTTAAAAGAGAAGGGAGAGAAAACATGCTTTCTCAAAATAGGAACACTCCAAGGACATTTGATAATGAAGAACAGACATTATCATTGATTGTCTTCTAGATTGGGGATTTTTTTAAACATTTTTTTAATGGTACAGTATAGATAACATTTTATACAGTATAGATAACAATTTTTTACACTGCCTAGTCTATAATCATTCCACAATGGCACAGTGACAAATTAGTCTTGGTATTTGGACCACTGGCTTAGCATGTCATCATGAATTCAGCCAGAGCCTGCCTCTGTAATGTTGGGCCTGGCCTGTGCTGGGCACAGCAGCTGCAGGGAAGTTTCTGTTCTCAGGGAGCAGACAGCTTAGTGAAAGTAACCATAGGCAGCTCTCATGGCGTGGGAAAGCCGTGCAGCACATTTTCCATTGGGGCTGCCTGGCTGCAGGGTGCAGGGCGTGCAGTGGGAACAAAACCAAGAATCTACACTAGTCTGCTTGCTGATGGACCTGGCTGTGAGCTCAGGCCAGCTCTGCATGTGAAACCAGGTTAAAAGCCCAGTGCCCCAGAGCCCCAGGGAAGATGTGGGCTGCCCCACTTTTCCGAGTCTAAAAATGGGATAACGACCTAGGGCTTTTGGTGACAGAGTGTGTGGCTCTAAAGCACATGTTCCAGCTTTCTTGCATGTTTACCTTAGGTTTAGTGAGTGCACTGCTATTTACCCCATGAAATCACATGTACAACACTCTGCTTTGTAACTGGACTTGTATTATCTCTTTTTTCTGTTACCACCCATTTCATGTTAGCTGCATTGTTATTCAGCTTATCATTAAATTAACCGTGAATCATTTTAGCGGCCTGTGAAGTGGTAACTAGTCCATTTTGTGGTCTTTTGACACACTGTTTTTATAATTTGCATCATTGGCTAATTAGTTGATATTTAAAATTCTTTGATGATTTCTCTGTGGTTTCATGCTTGATTTCTTTCCGAATATTTGTAAAAGAACAGTTCTGTATGTTTTCCTTGCTATTGGAGTTCTCTGACGGTGTGTCTGCTTTCATCATTGGTTTTGATTTCCTGTCTCATCCTGTCGTCTGCTTAGTCGGCATCAATCCAGACCCCCACCCCCCGCCCCTGAGGCTGTGGTTTACCCATCCATCTCCCCTTCCCCGTCCCCCCACTTGCTCTGGTCATAGCCGTGCTGTGGTCCACAGTGTGTGTCCCCTTAGTCGGGTTTGTGCTTTGTCTTCATGTCTCATTAAATGGTGTTTCCCCCCCATAGCAGTAAGCTGAATTGGTGTATCACTATGCAGTTACAGGAGAAGGCAATGGCAACCCATGCCAGTACTCTTGCCTGGAAAATCCCATGGACGGAGGAACCTGGTAGGCTGCAGTCCATGGGGTCGCAGAGTCGGACACGACTGAAGTGACTTAGCAGCATAGATAACATAGTTTGTCATATTACCATTTTTAAACATACAATTCAGTGGCATTAATTGTATCCACAATATTGTACAACAATCAACATCTACTTAATTTTTGTTCATTATTTTAGTACTTTTCAGTGTGTTATTTCTACAGTCATTTTTGGTTAAGTTTTATTTCTTTAGGAGTGGATTTGTTTCTGTGAGTTTTGAGCTTGATTGGCATAAAATTATTCATAGTATCGTAAATGTTTAATCTCTGCAGCATCTATAATTATGTTGTTCTTTGCTTTTTAACTTTGTGACTCTGCCCTTTTTTTTTTTTTCCCTCGAAAAATCCTGAATGACTTTTTCCTATTAATTTTCAAAGAATAAATTTTTTGCTTGATTGATCCTTTGGTGGGTTGTTGTTGTTGTTGTTTTTTGTAATTTCACTATATTATTCTTTCTTTCCTTTAACTTTTCTCCATTTACTTTGTGATATTTTTCTTAAATTAGAAACATATTAGAAAAGTGATTAAAAGTTAAGTACGTAAAACCCATATTTTTTCCCCCAAGACTCACTCTAGCTGCAACTACAAGTTTTGGTACTTATCACTGATCAATAACCATATGATTTAGGTATTTTCTAATTTTTAATTTTATTCATTATATCTTTTACCCATGAGTTATCCATAAGTGTAATGTTCTCTAAATTTCAAATGCTAATTGCTTTTTACTATGACATTAAACTGTGTGAAAATCACATCCAACCTCTTTTTAACCTATAAAAATTGCAATTTCATATGGTTCAACATATTAATTTTCTTTTGTTATTAACCTAAAACTTAATTTTGTTTTAGTCAGACATTAGATTGAGGATTTTAAACCAAAGGTAACCACACTCACACAGAGAGTCCTTGTTTCCATTTTATATTTTACTTGTTGATTTAGAAATGTTATAAGTATGTATGTAAACAGTGTTTTCAAATAAAATTCCTGTCCAAGAACTGAATGTTTTTGATATCTGACGTGCAGACTTGGATGGAGTTCAGTATTGGCATATGTATTAAAGGTGCTGTTAGGATCAGCACTTGTGGAATCAAGAGGGAAGAAATGGGATAGGGCCGAGGAAAAAATCAAGCTGGAGCACTGGCCAGATGACCTTAGCTGACCCCATGGGAGCTGTGATGTGAGGACCCTTTGGGATTGTTGTGACATATCCACTGGCCAGGCCTTCATGCATCCACCTGGATGGGCCGTTGTACAGAGGCTGTGCCCAGGGCAGCTGGTGGCCAGTGGTTGCCCACCAGAGGCACTTCTAGTGGCTGGGCAGTGAGTCCGTGAACGGAGGTCTGAGCAGCACATCTGCATGCCCCTCATGGGTGTGTCACAGCTCCAGAGGTAGGTGATGAGTGTGTACTGTGACAGAAACTCTTGGTGACTGATGTTTAACTAAAATGACTGAGTAACTGATTCTCCTCAATACCCTTTGGTTTAAAAAATAAAGGAGGAAGTCCATGTAGGGTAGAAATCCTCACTCTGTAGGGTCAGCCCAATTGTCACCTCTTCTAGGAAGCAATCTCAAGATCATTCATCATCCTAGTTAATGCTTATTTCTCTGATACCCTGGTCACCTTTCATTTGTTAAACCCAATTATGCTTGGCTAGTGCCTGTTCTCATTGTCTTGAAATACTGAATTTTTGAACAAGGGTCCCTTCTTTTTCCATTTTGGACTGGGTTCTGTAAATTATGTAGCCTACCCTGACTATGAGTATTCATAGATGGTTTGTTTTCGTACTAAACCATGAGCTTCTAAAAACTTTAAACTGTGCCTTGTTCACTTTTTAATTACATCTTGCAGCACAATGTCTATCACATTTTTGTTGTTCATTAGTCGCTAAACTGTGTCCAACTCTTTTGCAACCCCATGGACTGTAGGCCACTAGGCTCCTCTGTCCATGGGATCTCCCAGGTAAGAATACTGGAGTGGGTTGCCATTTCCTTCTCCAGGGGATTTTCTGGACCCAGGGATCATACCCACGTCTCCTGCATCGGCAGGCAGATTCTTTACCACTGAGTCATCTGGCTAGCCTTGCAGCACACTGTCTGTCACATAAGGGATACTCATTGCTGAATGAATGTTGACTGAAAACAAATATTCTTTCTGAACGTTATGATTTTGAAATTTTAAGAGGTACCCTGGAGAAGGTAATGGCGACCCACTCCAGTACTCTTGCCTGGAAAATCCCATGGACGGAGGAGCCTGGTAGGTTGCAGTCCACGGGGTCACAAAGAGTCGAACACAACTGAGTGACTTCTTTTTCACTTTTCACTTTCATGCATTGGAGAAGGAAATGGCAACCCACTCCAGTATTCTTGCCTGGAGAATCCCAGGGACGGGGGAGCCTGGTGGGCTGCTGTCTATGGAGTCGCATAGAGTTGGACACGACTGGAGCAACTTAGCAGCAGCAGCAGCAGCTTGGGATAACAGAAAGCCCTGGGTTTGGAGTCAGTCACATTGATCTGCATGCCAATTCTTTGTCTGCTACTTGCTAGCAATGTGGGTGTTCAAAAAGTGTAGTGTCCAATTGGGACACTTGGGAGTGAAGGGAAATAACTAGCTAAGTTACCAACATAATAAACTGGCACCAACCTTGACAAAATGGGCTCTGGATACCATAGAGCCATGTAGCCTTAATTACTTGCATAGGTAAGTCTCAACTTTTGAATCTCAGCTTCTTCATCTGGAAAATGAATATAACTTCTGCTCTTGAGCAGTTGCTTTGGTTGGATGATGGGTGGACCAAAAGCATCCAAAGAAGCAAAGGATGGAATCACTGACCTTGGTGATTCTTAATCACCAAGAGAAGAGAGCAAGATAGGTATGGATGAAAGTAGGAAAGAGACTGCAAAGGGTGTATTTGAGTAGGTTCTCATCTGATGGCCAAAGTTATAACTGTTCATTCATTTAACATATAGTTAAAATGATGTAAGCACCTGAGGAGCAGCACAAGCTTTGGAGTTGGCCTTCTAGGGACAAATACTGGCTCCTCTGGGCATTGCTGACTGGGTTTGGATAGAAGGTCTGCTACCAGTTAACTGTGGGCTGTTAAGGTTGGGAAGGCCACTGTGCTTCAGTTTCTTTGTAACATTGAGATGGGAATAGTACATTTCTCAGAGAGCAGTTGCACTCACAGAATATGGTCTGTGAGCTAGTACCACTTCATGACCTGTTTGTAACCAAGTCTGAAATAAGTACAGAAAATTCAAGAAAGCTAGAAACTCACAGCCATCTGCTATTGCAGTGATGTCCACACTCAGGATGAGTGGGATCTTGAATAGCCCAGAGACCAGTGTGAGTGTTGCACTTGCAGGGGTAGGGAAAGTGGCTGAGCAGCACACTAGCTGTGCACAGTGGATCAGTGATTAGGTTGCAGTGGGTTGAAAACGTAAAATTAAATACAGTTGATTCTTAATCTGAGATGTGAGAAGCACTGCTTAGAACAATACTGGATATGTGGTTAGCTCAACTACCTTCTTTATTGTTACCATATTTATATTTAAAAGTAGACCATAGTGGTAATTGCCAGTCAGTTGAATGGTTAAGACTCTGCGCCTTCATTGCTGTGGGCATGTGGGATGCTGATGATGCTGCTCTGTGGACCACACTTTGCCAAGCGAGCACATGGAGGAGAGGACTCACAACTGGGTGTGTCCCCTTGGCTCTCAGAGGCTTCACCCTATGGGGACTGGGAGGGGGATGTCAGCGGAGGACTAGACTGAGATTCTCTAATGTGTGAGGCTCAGGGAAGAGGCCTCTTGCCCTGCTCTAAGAACAGCCTCCACTTTGGATCTGCCAGTCACTGGTTTACAAGCCTGGCTACACAATAGAATCACCTCAGGAGTTTCTCTAATGCCCAGCCACTCCTTTAACTATGGAATCAGGATCACTAGAGGGAGAGGTGATCCTGATGGGAAGAGGGGTGTGGCAAACGCCTGGTCCAGCAGAGGGCTCTCATCTTCTGGACACATTGATTATAGAGAGCAGTAACCTGAGAACTAGACCAATCAGCATAAACTGAGGTGCAACAACAACAGTGGGCTAAGGATACACATGTATCCTAATCCCTGGGACCTGTGAAAACTACCTAATACGGTAAATGATGTGGGTAAGTAAGGATCGCCAGAGGAGGAATTCATCCTAGATTATCCGGGTGGATCCTGAGTGCCATAACATCATAACATGTATTCTTGTAAGAGAGGCTGAGAGCCTTTAGAGGTGGACAACTGGAGGAGGGCTGATGTGGTGGTAGAGCAGAGAGAGATGCAGCCAGGAGCCAAGGGAAGCCAACAGCCACTGGAAGATGGAAGAGGTGGATCTCTGGCAGAGCCTCCAGGGGGAGTGCGGGCCTGCCTGTCCCCTAATTTCAGACTTCTGGCCTCCAGAACTGTAAGAGAATAAATGTTTCTTGTGTTAAGATATAAATGAGAATTCCATCTTCCTGACATCCGTCTTTTTAATCATAGCCATTCTAATGGATGTGTAGTGGTATCACATTTAGTTTTAGTTTGAATTTCCTTAATGGCTAGTGATGTTGAACATCTTTGCATTTGTTTGCTTGCCATGTAGATTTTCTTTTGAATTGTTTCTTATTATAGTTTAAATGATTTAGCGCACACTATAATGGATAATTTTTTGGATTATCCATTATCCAAAATGGTAGGATACTGAAAGGGGAACTCCCCGGGTCGGTAGGTGCCCAATATGCTACTGGAGATCAGTGGAGAAATAATTCCAGAAAGAATGAAGGGATGGAGCCAAAGCAAAACCAATACCCAGCTGTGCATGTGACTAGTGATAGAAGCAAGGTCCGATGCTGTAAAGAGCGATATTGCATAGGAACCTGGAATGTCAGGTCCATAAATCAAGGCAAATTGGAAGTGGTCAAACAGGAGATGGCAAGGGTGAACGGCGACATTCTAGGAATCAGCAAACTAAAATGGACTGGAATGGGTGAATTTAACTCAGATGACCATTATATCTACTACTGCGGGCAGGAATCCCTTAGAAGAAACGGAGTAGCCATCATGGTCAACAAAAGAGTCCGAAATGCAGTACTTGGATGCAATCTCAAAAACGACAGAATGATCTCTGTGCATTTCCGAGGCAAACCAGTCAATATCACAGT
>SJYX01015616.1:32618-44196 GCA_006410675.1 Oreotragus oreotragus
GGAGAAATATCAATAACCTCAGATATGCAGATGACACCACCCTTATGGCAGAAAGTGAAGAGGAACTAAAAAGCCTCTTGATGAAAGTGAAAGAGGAGAGTGAAAAAGTTGGCTTAAATCTCAACATTCAGAAAATAAGATGATGGCATCTGGTCCGATCACTTCATGGCAGATAGATGGGAAAACAGTGGAAACAGTGTCAGACTTTATTTTTTGGGGCTCCAAAATCACTGCAGATGGTGACTGCAGCCATGAAATTAAAAGACGCTTACTCCTTGGAAGGAAAGTTATGACCAACCTAGACAGCATATTGAAAAGCTGAAATATTACTTTGCCAACAAAGGTCCATCTAATAAAGGCTATCATTTTTTCAGTGGTCATGTATGGATGTGAGAGTTGAACTGTGAAGAAAGCTGAGCACTGAAGTATTGATGCTTTTGAACTGTGGTGTTGGAGAAGACTTGAGATTCCCTTGGACTGCAAGGAGATTCAGCCAGTCCATTCTAAAGGAGATCAGTCCTAGGTGTTCAATGNTATGGATGTGAGAGTTGAACTGTGAAGAAAGCTGAGCACTGAAGTATTGATGCTTTTGAACTGTGGTGTTGGAGAAGACTTGAGATTCCCTTGGACTGCAAGGAGATTCAGCCAGTCCATTCTAAAGGAGATCAGTCCTAGGTGATCATTGAAAGGACTGATGCTACAGCTGAAACTTCAGTACTTTGGGCACCTCATGTGAAGAGTTGGCTCACTGTAAAAGACTCTGATGCTGGGAGGGATTGGGGGCAGGAGGAGAAGGGGACGACCGAGGATGAGATGGCTGGATGGCATCACGGACTCGATGGACGTGAGTCTGAGTGAACTCTGGGAGTTGGTGATGGACCCTGAGGCCTGGCGTGCTCATTCATGGTGCCACAAAAAGTCAGACAGGACTGAGTGACTGAAGTAACTATAATGGATAATTAATTAATTTATACAAATTTAATTATTTTGTTGAAAACAACTTATAAAAATCTAGATAACAATAAAGTAAAGCATCTTTCAGTTTACACTTTGTATTATAAAACACAATATACTGAATACATTCTTAATGAACTCTATTTTACATCCCTTCCTTTATTAGGCGCTAACATTTAGAGCAACGGGGCTGAGTCAGGCTTCATATCAGGTGCAACATCAAGTATCTTCATTTATTCTGTTTCTGTTGGAGCACAGAAGGTGTAATGACAATGGGGAGAAGAACATAAATGGCATGGTTTGCAATATTGGGGCAGTTTTGCAATGGGCTGCTCTGAAAATCATTATTTCATCTTGGATAGCTCTCCTTCCAGTTTTTCAGGATCTGAAGGCTAAAATTATTCATTTTCATTCTGCATTGTTCAATTTTTTATGTTTTCAGAGCCACAAAATTGACTTTCTGTTTAAAACTGCGGGTTTTTCAGATCCATTCATAAGACAAGTAAAATAAATGTTTTAATACACAAGGAACACTGAAACTCTCATAAATATGTGCTGAAATTATGACTCATAGCAGGCTGATGACTGTTGAGTAGACAGCATGTTGCTTATCTGTCCATGGGCATCGTACATGGACACATGCTGCTGCCGCTGCTGCTGCTAAGTCGCTTCAGTCGTGTCCGACTCTGTGTGACCCCATAGACGGCAGCCCACCAGGCTCCCCCATCCCTGGGATTTTCCAGGCAAGAGCACTGAAGTGGGTTGCTATTTCCTTCTCCAATGCCTGAGGTGCCCTTATTTCCTGATCTCCCCAGGTGTGTTGTACCATTGTAAAAGGGACATTGTCTGTCTCTTATACACATCTCATCCGTCANTTCTCCAGGCAAGAACACTGGAGTGGGTTGCTATTTCCTTCTCCAATGCCTGAGGTGCCCTTATTTCCTGATCTCCCCAGGTGTGTTGTACCATTGTAAAAGGGACATTGTCTTGTTTTGGTAATAACCTCTTCTGAACATATTTAATATTGTTCTTGCTGCTGCTGCTGCTAAGTCACTCAGTCCTGTCTGACTCTGTGCAACCCCATAGACGGCAGCCCACCAGGCTCCCCCATCCCTGGGATTCTCCAGGCAAGAACACTGGAGTGGGTTGCCATTTCCTTCTCCAATGCATGGAAATGAAAAGTGAAAGTGAAGCCGCTCAGTCGTTTTTGACTCTTAGCAACCCCATGGACTGCAGCCTACCGGACTCCTCCGTCCATGGGATTTTCCAGGCAAGAGTATTGGAGTGGGGTGCCATTACCTTCTCTGAATATTGTTCTTACATATATTTAAAAGCTACATTTAAGAACATATATCCTTGCATAGATTTTTGGTGCTGTTGTTAAAGAACTGACTGTTAAGATCATGGATCAGTCTGGGAACCCTGTACCAAGCAGATTCACATTCATTATTTCACTGAATTTTATTTCAACTCTAGATGAAATAAAATTCATACTTTAGCAGGTTAAAACTCATTTTAAATGTACTATCTGAATAAAAGCTTTTTTTTTCTTTCAAACTTGCTCCAGCTTGTTGAGAAAAACAAGGACTCAGGATGTGAGATTTGGATGGAATCTTTAAGCCCATCTAGTTGAGCCTCCTCAGCTAACAGCAGACTGAAATCACATTATGAAATCTCACAGCAATGTAATGGTTTTCTGTGCAAATCTCTAAAACACAAGGATAATTTAAAATAACCACAATATAAAACGACCACCTAAAAACAATTAGCAATAATTTTTAACACAAATACCCGTTTATATGTATAATAATTAGAATATATACATAATATATAATAATTTGAGTTTATAATTATTTCATAGAAGATAGATTCGCCATCGTCTTAATATATAATCACTGTCTAATCTGTCCTTTTATCCTCTACTTATTCCACAGCAGCTGAGTCCTGCCTGCTGTAAATGTTGTCATACTACATTTCGCCAGTAGATGGCACTGCTAATTGTGGGGAAGAAATGCTTGTTACCATTCGGATTCCTCCTCCCAGGAGTTCTGATTCAGTTTGTCTGGGTAGGACTTCCCATCTTCTCCAAGTAGTTTTGAAGAGTTTGTCAGGCTTTGAGAAATAATGTACAAGGCCCTCAACTGCTAGTTTAAACTGGGGTTGTTAAATTTTCTGACGGGGCTTTCTTTTGATACAGGGACGGGAATTAGGAAAAAAAAAATTATAGTCCAGTAACAAGCAGGAGAAAAAAGTATAATTTAAAGACTTTATAACAACAAAATCTTTAACCTGTTTAAAAAAGCAGTGTGTTGAATACATCAGCACTGCATAAACCCACAGGTCCAGTTAGAACCCTGTCAGCCTGGAGTCAAAAAATCCTCATGTCACACAAATGGCCTGTGTGGTCTTAGGTAAATCACACGACAATTGGAATCCTGTCAGCCTGGAGTCACGGAGAAGGCAATGGCACCCCACTCCAGTACTCTTGCCTGGAAAATCCCATGGACGGAGGAGTCTGGTGGGCTGCAGTCCATGGGGTCACTAAGAGTCGGACACGACTGAGTGACTTCCCTTTCACTTTTCACTTTCATGCATTGGAGAAGGAAATGGCAACCCACTCCAGTGTTCTTGCCTGGAGAATCCCAGGGACGGGGGAGCCTGGTGGGCTGCCATCTATGGGGTCGCACAGAGTCGGACACGACTGATGCGACTTAGCAGCAGCAGCAGCAGCTGTTTATTTGGACGCGCATTACCTTACATCTCTGCACTTTCGGATGCTCCATGTCATAGGCACTTGTCACTGGCTGTGCTCAGTCATGCGTGACTCTTTGCGACCTTGTGACTGTAGCTCTCCAGGCTCCTCTGTCCATGGGATTTTTTCCAGGCAAGAATACTGGAGTGGGTTGCCATTTCCTCCTCCAGGGAGTCTTCCGGACCCAGGGATCCAACTCACGTCTCCTGTGTCTCCTGCATTGGCAGGTGGATCCTTTACCACTGAGCCTGGGAAGCACCTGTCACTGGACGATAAGATCGATTTCCTCAAACCCCCAGGGGGCGCTAGTGGTAAAGCATCTGCCTGCCAATGCAGGAGATCTAAGTAGGGGAACAGTCCCCTGAGGAGGAAATGGCAACCCACTCCAAGTGTTCCTGCCTGGGAAATCCCATCTTCTGTCCAAGGGGTCCCAAAGAGTCGTCACGACTGCGCACACACACATACCACAAACCCCAGGCACAGGAATGTTCCAGTTACAGGCATGTGCCAGACCTGTGCTTGGCTGGTGGCCTGGAACTCCCTGAGCTTCCCTGCGCAGGAGCAGATCCAGAAGTTACCGCCGAGCTGCTCATCCTGTTACAGTTCCCAGGGTTTCCCTCCCAGCAAGCTCATAGGTTGTACTGAACTAGCACATACTGAGGATATTAAAAAACTGTACCTGGATGAGGAAACAGAGTGAACAGAGAGATTCTTCAGGAGTAGAAGTGTGCTTTTCTGTGTGCAGGGTGTAGATGAAGTGTTCATAGGTTTGTGTTGACCTAACCACTCCATTTTCTAAAGGAGATCAGTCCTGGGTGTTCATTGGAAGGACTGATGCTAAAGCTGAAACTCCAGTACTTTAGAAGAAAGCTGAGCGCCAAAGAATTGATGCTTTTGAACTGTGGTGTCGGAGAAGACTCTTGAGAGTCCCTTGGACTGCAAGGAGATCCAAGCAGTCCATTCTGAAGATCAGCCCTGGGATTTCTTTGGAAGGAATGATGCTGAAGCTGAAACTCCAGTACTTTGGCCACCTCATGCGAAGAGTTGACTCATTGGAAAAGACTCTGATGCTGGGAGGGATTGGGGGCAGGAGGAGAAGGGGACGACAGAGAATGAGATGGCTGGATGGCATCACCGACTCGATGGACATGAGTCTGAGTAATCTCTGAGAGTTGGTGATGGACAGGGAGGCCTGGCATGCTGCGATTCATGGGGTCGCATAGAGTCGGACACGACTGAGCGACTGAACTGAACTGAAGGTGGAACTGCCAGTACCTGGGATCAGCCCCTTATACAGGCAGTCCCCAAGTGGTGAGACCTAAACTAAGAGGCAGGATTCTTTGGTGGCACAGGTGTGTAAATCAACATAGTATGATGGGACTGAACTGAACTGAAGTGAATCAAAGATAAGGGTAATTTAGTAGGCTTTGTTAGGCCGACTCAAGTTGGTGTCTTTTCCATCCATAAAAGCTGTCCTCCTCTTTGTAATATGTGAATTTCCTTTACAAATAGAGATCTATGTTACCTTTACAAAGGGAAATTAATGCCTGGTGTTTAGACAGAAGGCTTCCCAGATGGTGCAGTGGTAAAGACTACACCTGCCAAAGCAGGAGATGCAAGAGACTCTGGTTTGATCGCTGGGTTGGGCAGATCGCCTGGAATAGGAAATGGCAATCCACTCCATGTTCTCATCTGGAAAATTGCCTGGAAAATTCCACTGACATAGGAGCCTGGTGGGCTACAGTCCATAGGATCACACAAAGTCGAGCACGTTTAGACAGAAACAGGGAAAGGCATAGAGTTTTTCCTGAGTCTGCTTTTTCTCAGTTTGCCTTCAGTTCAAATTAATCCTTTTGCCAAAGTGGCATCTTTTGTGTGGCATATTCTAATCTTCCTCATTTAGTAAGAAACTGGGTGGAAGAAGAAGTTTACTAGTATGACCATCAAATTAAGTCAGGTGAGTAAGTATTCACTGAGCATCGGCCATGGCTAGTGTATTTGTTGGGATGTGGGTGTGCAGAAGTCATGGGTGTCTCTTCTAAAGAGTTTTAGATTCAGAAAGCAGATTAGGAACAAACACTTAAACTTTTCAGTTTAAAAAGCCAATATGTGTTTGATACAGGATGCAGGATGCTTGGGGCTGGTGCATGGGGATGATCCGGAGGGATGATGTGGGGTGGGAGGTGGGAGGGGGGATCATGTTTGGGAGTTCATGTACACCCATGGCGGATTCATGTCAATGTATGCCAAAACCAATACAGTACCGTAAAGTAAAATAAAGTAAAAATAAAAAGTAAAAAAAAAAAAGCCAAAGTATAAAAACAGCCATTCAAGGGGAGAATAGAAAAGTTTTCTCTAGAAATTGCTGGATGAAATGCCATGAGAGCAAGCAGAGAGGCCAGAAGAGGGACAGATAGAAGTGGGTTTTGCATCAGAGGAGATGGATTTTGTGGAAGAGTCTAGGAATTTGGGTGGAGCCTAAATCTCCTTGTGGCTCAGATGGTAGAGAATCTGCCTACAGTGCTGGAGAGCCAGGTTCCATCCCTGGGTTGGGAAGATCCCCCGAAGAAGGCAATGGTTATCCACTACAGTATTCTTGCCTGGAGAATTCCATGGGCAGCGGAGCCTGACAGGCTACAGTCCATTACAGTCCATGGGGTGCAGCGAGTCAGACACAACTGAGAGATTAAATCAGCAGAAGAACTGATATGATCTTCAGAGGAGAAGGGCTCAGAAATACAAAACATTTTGTGGAGCAGAATCTGGAAAATGAATTTCTTGCATGTGGATGGTTTGGGAAGGTGATTTCCTTTAACAAAGTAGGTTGGGACCATGCATCAGATTTAGGCCACTGTCTCGGGGTTGGTCATCCCTACCTAGAGGCAAGAGTGGAGTGAAAGGGCATCTTTCTGGGGCAAGCTCCTTCATCCCCACTCACCACGCCAAAACTTTGTGGGTTGTCTGCATGGGACTGGGGGAAAGTCCAGGAGCAAACATTGCTGATCCCTGGTTCCTGAACGACCCTGGTAGAAACAGCTGGGGAGAAATTATGGTGGGAGGAAGCAAGGAACATTTGACAGACACTCACTTGGGCTTTCCCCGAGCATGGCACTCCGGTAGTCAGTTGACTAATACCATTCACCTCAGTGCAGGAAATTAGCTTGCTTTGCTGAGTAAGTGAAAGCCTGCACGAAACCCTGAGCTGCGGGCAGCTTGCCTATGAGTGGCTTGGCCAGGTCAACCCAAAGCAGCGGCTGCTGAGTTTTGACCTGAAAGGACCTCACTTTCCTGGTCTCTCCATCCCTAGACTTGCCAAGAGACCCTCCAGAGCAGGAGATGAAGTGCACAGTTCTTAGCTTCAAGGGAGTGCAGCTCTGAGATTTAACGCTCTGGTCTTCTTATCCCAATCACTTCTCAAGGGTACTTGACTGACTTTCTCAGCTTTAGAAAATGGAATGTGTCCAGTGAGCCCTGCTGTGATTTCATAAGAAATTTCTCATGTCCCACACTTTCTATAATGTTCCTTAAAGCAATACACCACAGACTTTCATGTGAGGAGCATCACCTGGAAATTTTATAAAAAGGAAGACTCTGATTCAATAGATTTGCCATGAGGGCCCAAGATTCTGCATTTATTTTTTGCATATATTTTCAGGCTTTTCTCCAAGTATACATTAATATATATATACACAAATATATACATGCATGGATATAGTACGTTTGTATCTACATCAAAGGAACGTCCTGCTTTATATGAAGAACAGTACCTTAATATTTTCAAAATTTGTTATGAAAAAGATATTTTTAGTTATTAAATTTTCTTGGAAAATAATTTCTCGTGGATACATAGGTTTTATTATAAATACATGCTAACAGGTACTTAAGTATTACTCTATTGTTAGAAATCCAGTATATTTTTAATTTTCCCACACTGAATATTCTTGTATGTGGATCTTTGAGTACTTCTCTATTTCTTTAGAATAATTCCCAGGGGTAGAACATTTTTTTAAGTTTTTGCTTTACATTATCAAATACCGTACAAAATTGGTACCATATACTCCTGGCTAAAATACCTGAAAATGTCCCTTTTTGCTATTCTCCTGTTAATATTTCACATTTAAAAATCTATGCCAATTTCATAGCCTAATATGGAATTCTGTTCTAATTTACATTACTTTGTTTTTGAGGCTAACCTGTTTCTTCATATATTCATTATCTATTTTCTTCTGACTTAAACATTTTTACTTTTTCTTTTTTATGTATATAATTGAGATATAATTGACCTGGTATATTAGTTTCAGGTATAAAACAACGATTCCATCTTTGCATATATAGTTAAATGATCATACTAAGTCTGATTAACATCCATCAACTGAGATTCTGCCTTTTTAACAAGCTCCCAGGTTCTAGTTTTCTAGATGGGGGTTGGGGGGATTGTGCTTACTTTCTCATTCCAAATTCTTCTTCTTTTTAAAAATTTATTTTTTGGCTGTGCTGGGTCTTAGCTGTTGCATGTGGGATCTTAGTTTCCCAATCAGGGATCGAACCTGGCCCACTGCCTTAGGAACACAGGAATCTCAGCCCCTAGACCACCAGGAAAGTACTTTTCATTCCAAATTCTTGTTGACCCATTTCTGCTGGCTCCTTTCCTGAGGCTGCCTTGTCTTTCTTTCTACGTCACTTGGCTGCTGTGTGAACCTCATAGGACTGTTTTGCACATAAAGAATTTTATTCCAGGCATGGAAATCATGGAAGAGAATTAAGGCACTATGTAGACGTGGAAACGATTTGAATACTAGACTCAGGAGTCTGTAAAGTTCCCTTGTTATGTCAGCTTCTGAAGTTTCTAACTGGCATCTCTCTCCATTTCTCTTCTCTGGGGTGATAACTCAAGTTCCTGTTAATTGTATATGTAACAATTTCCTTCTCTGTTTCACCCTCAAAGAATAGAACTTCCCGCTCTGTGTTTACCCTGGAGAGAGATGGCTTTTTCTTTGCACTTCCAAAAAGGCCCAAGGTGAGTTCTCTCCACAACAGAAGTACCACCTGGTCTAACAGAAAGTTCACAGCACTCCTGGGTGGAGGAAACTGTAATGTTGATTTTCTTCTTTTTGGATAGTACTTTTATTTTTCTTCTTATCCGTGTCAAGTACTCAGCACAGTGACTGACACAGAATGAGCATTTAAGAAATGGTGTTTCTGTTAACAAGGAGATAAAATTCTGGTGCAAATAGCTCCATGGTTCATAGACTAGATTCGGAATTGAGTGGTCCTGCACGCAATCTGGAACTTTTCTCCAGTAACCTAAACTCTATTCCATCCAAGGTTCTCACGCAGCACTCTGGGAAAATCCTTTCCTAAGTCTCCCTGCACCATATGTTACTTTTCTCCTTTTTAGCCTTTGCTTCCAATCCTCTCCCTTCATTTCTGTCCCCTTTGAATTCTATCCCCTGTAATTCTTTCATAGGTTCTTCACCTTTTCATCAGAAGATCAGGAATTGTACTGTTTTTTTAGGCAATAAACAGATACACATATCCCCACACCCATGGAGGGAAAGACAGGAAGAGGAAGGGAGAGAGAGGGAGAAGGAGAGGGAAAGGAAGAGTGAGAGGGAAGAAGCTTTCTGTGTTTAAGCCCCAAGTAATTCCTATGCCCACAGACATCAGCATATGAAGACCCTGGCAGAGTATTTTCACCCGACAAACAATCATTGTAATGAATTCTGATTTTCAAACTGAAAGTAAAGCCGTTTTGTTCTTGAAAATCTTTTCACAGTGGAAATACGTTGACCTTAAAAAAAAAAAAATTGGTTGCTATGGAATGTCATTTTTCAGAGGTTCTATTAAATATTGGATTGGCCAAAAGAATTCATTTGAGTTTCTCTGCAACATCTTATATCTTTGGCTAACCCAACACATAATGGGTTTGAATATTTGACTCAAACAAATAGGTAAACATGAATTGGATACAAAGAATGCTGAAACTAGAAAAAATCTTTTGCATTGAAAGGGAGAAAAAAACGATCACGTGGAGTTTGTAGGGTCTCTGACTTTATAGTTATAAGAATGATCCATGTTTTTTGTCCGATAGGGGATGGAGAAGATGGTTTATGAAAGGGGATGGGACATGGACTTTCAAAATGATCTCCAGACTGAAAAGGCAAATAAAACATATACTTAATTCATTTGAATGGACCAAGAGGAGGAAGAATTTTTGTACTTGAGGAGAAGAGCTGCAAGAAAACTTGAAGGCTGAGAATAAAACCATAATGCTTTGAGGCCATTCTGACCTAATGTTTTAACCCATATTCAGGGTCTAACTCTAATATAAATCAGTGCTTCAGGGAAATTAGAGAGAGTATTTTAATATCATTTGGAAAAAAAGAGTAGAGTTAAAGTAAATTATATGCTAATAGTTTTTGTTTGGTGAATAAAATAGTGAATGATATGATAATAAGATAGTGATAATTTTTTTTTGCATTTAATTCTTTATAAATATTCTTTAAATCTGTTATATAACAACATTGTTTAACTGGCTGTTAATAATGAGTCAGAGCTCTGATGAAAAGTGAAAATAAGCAGAAAAGCCTATAAAATTATTTACTATCTCCCTCAGTCAGTTTAGATTAGGATAAAACCCTTCCATTTAGACAGAGAAAGAATGGGAAATGTATGCAGTAGTTTTGATGTTACAACCTTGAAATCCTACTTGGCTGACACTGTGGGAATCCAATGGCCAGAGCATGTGGAATGTTCTTTGATCATACCCCAGTTCTGCTTTTCGAGGGGGGCTTACCTCCTCAATACTTTTTGAGGTCATTGCCTCCACCTTCTGCCTGGGAGGTTTTTCCCCCAATGATCTCTTTGGCCACATGTGAAATAGTCATGGCAAGTATAGCTCCCTTGGTGCCCTATTCCAGCTTCTAGATGGTTACGGGACTGAGGTTTGGTTCATGATTAATTCTGAGAACTCAAAAATTTGCTGAACTTCTTAAGTCAGTTTTCTTTGTGACTTAATTCCTAGAACATCTCTACTTCTTTGCTTTTTCATTCCTATAATGCCCCCCTCTCTTGATTTAATGGTAGATTACTAGAACTCTACCCTTAGACCATTTTTTTCTGAGTGCTTTTACCTATGGTAAGAAATTTCCAAATGCTTCATTTTGATTCATGTCTGTAGGAAACTTATTTGGATGAAAGGTTTTACCAGGGACTCCTGTCTCAAAGGCTATTCCAATTGTATCTTTTGCTTTGGGGGAGAGATAAAAATAGTTGGGATTTTTTCAATCTTGAAAGGCTCTGAATTTCTAGACTCTCTTCATTTTCTTTTCTTTTTTTTCTCAGACCTGCCAACTCTTTCCTGAGCTGTCTTCCTTGTGTTACCTTGCTAAATACAGGTGATAGCTTCCAACACACATAGCTGATATTCTGTTTTCCAGGGCCCTCCAGGTGGCTCAGATGATAAAGTATCTGCCTCCAATGCAGGAGACCCCAGTTCAATCCCTGGGTCAGGAAGATCCCCTGGAGAAGGGAATGGCAACCCACTCCAGTATTCTTCCCTGGAGAATCGCATGGACAAGGGAGCCTGGCAGGCCACAGTCCATGGAATCGCAAAGAGTCGAATATGACTGAGCGACTAACGCTTTCACTTTTCTCTGGAGGTATTATTGGATCTTTAAGTACAATGTCTGCCTCTGAAGTTGTTGCATGCAATCACTTACCAAATGTTTTGCCATTCATAACATTAAAGTGAAGTGAAGTCTCTCAGTAGTGTCTGACTCTTTGTGA
This sequence comes from Oreotragus oreotragus, assembly GCA_006410675.1. Lineage (NCBI taxonomy): Eukaryota > Metazoa > Chordata > Mammalia > Artiodactyla > Bovidae > Oreotragus > Oreotragus oreotragus. The sequence goes on from SJYX01015616.1 coordinate 44,113, forward strand.
CCCCATGGATTGTACCCTTCCAGGCTCCTCAATCCATACGATTTTCCAGGCAAGAATACTGGAGTGAGTTGTCATTTCCTTCTC
>SJYX01015617.1:37681-55563 GCA_006410675.1 Oreotragus oreotragus
AAAGAAAGAAAATGAAGATCGGCATCCGGTCCCATCACTTCTTGGGAAATAGATAGGGAAACAGTGGAAACAGTATCAGACTTTATTTTGGGGGGCTCCAAAGAAGCCAAAAGCACCCCACTCCAGTATTCTTGCCTGGAAAATCCCGTGGACGGAGGAGCCTGGTAGGCTGCAGTCCATGGGGTCGCGAAGAGTCGGACACAACTGAGCGACTCCACTTTGACTTTTCACTTTCATGCATTAGAAAAGGAAATGGCAACCCACTCCAATATTCTTGTCTAGAGAATCTCAGGGATGGGGGAGCCTGGTGAGCTGCCATCTATGGGGTCGCACAGAGTCGGACATGACTGAAGCGACTTAGTAGCAGCAAAATCACTGCAGATGGTGACTGCAGCCATGAAATTAAAACACGCTTACTCCTTGGAAGAAAAGTTATGACCAACCTAGATAGCATACTGAAAAGCAGAGACAGACCTTTGCCAACAAAGGTCTGTCTAGTCAAGGCTATGGTTTTTCCAGTAGTCATGTATGGATGTGAGAGTTGGACTGTGAAGAAAGCTAAGGGCCAAAGGATTGATGCTTTTGAACTGTGGTGTTGGAGAAGACTCTTGAGAGTCCTTGGACTGCAAGGAGATCCAGCCAGTCCATTCTGAAAGAGATCAGCCTTGGAATTTCTTTGGAAGTAATGATGCTGAAGCTGAAACTCCAGTATTTTGGCCACCTCATGCAAAGAGTTGACTCATTGGAAAAGACTCTGATGCTAGGAGGGATTGGGGGGCAGGAGAAGAAGGGATGACAGAGGATGAGATGGTTGGATGGCATCACTGACTCGATAGACATGAGTTGGAGTGAATTCTGGGATTTGGTGATGGACAGGGAGGCCTGGCTTGTTGCAATTCATGGGGTTGCAAAGAGTCGGACACGACTGAGTGACTGAACAGAACTGAGACAGTATTCCAGTTTGATTCATTTGTATGTAGCTGTCCAGTTCTCCCAATACTATTTACTAAAGATTCTGTCTTTTTCTCCTTTGTCTAATCTTGTATCCTTTGTCATAGATAAGTTGACTGTATATAGTATATAATTGATCTCTGTGTCTGTTTTTGTGCCAGTACCATAGGGTTTTGCCTACTGCAGCTTTGTAGTATAATTTGAAATCAGGAGGCATGGTGCCTCTTTCTCAAGGTTACTTGGGAACTTTCTGGAAAACAAGTGGTTATGATTCTGTGCTTTCACTGCTGGGCACCTGGGCTCAATCGTAGTTGGGAAAGTGGGGATCCCACAAACCACATAGTGTGGCCAAAGAATAAATAAATAGAATAAGATAAGAAGAGAAATTCAAATCATAGAAAAGAAAGATTGCTTGAGATATTTGTAGCTCTTTTGTATTTCCCTACAGATTTTAGTATTTTTTTCAGTTCTATGAAGAATGTCTCTGTTATTTTGATAGAGATTGCATTGATCTACAAATTGCTTTGGGGAACGTGGTTATTTCAATGATATTAATTCTTCCAATCCATAAATGGAGAAGGCAATGGCAACCCACTCCAGTACTCTTGCCTGGAAAATCCCATGGGCGGAGGAGCCTGGTGGGCTGCAGTCCATGGGGTCCCTAATAGTCAGACACTACTGAGCAGCTTCACTTTCACTTTTCACTTTCAGGCATTGGAGAAGGAAATGGCAACCCACTCCAGTGTTCTTGCCTGGAGAATCCCAGTGACAGGGGAGCCTGGTGGGCTGACGTCTATGGGGTCGCAGAGTCAGACACGAATGAAGTGACTTAGCAGCACTTATCCTATCCTATTTATATGAATTCATTTATTGTTAGTAATAGGTTTTTGTTATTGTCCTTAAGTTTCCCTCTCTCTCTGAAATTCAATACATGTATTTGTTAAATCATTATGTTGTACACCAGAAACTAACATAATATCATATGTCAGCTGTATTTGAATTTTTAGAAAAAGTTTTTTTTCTGCACAAAAAAGAAGTAGATATATTAATTTTGTGATTCTAGCAGCCACATGTGTCATCAAGAAATCCATGTTTCTTATACATGAATCGATTTCAGTAAGCATATGCCTCCCTTAATAGCCCTGCCAGGGAAATCTGGGTCTGCTACTAAAATTGGATAGACATTCAGAGTAGGTGGATTCTACTATTGTTTTAGCCTCCTTTCCTTCCCCAACACTTTTCAGGAATAAGAAGTTAGTTGAGACCAGTATACCTTCCTTACTCAGATGTATCACTTATTCTTGATGTCCTTTGACCATGTAAGACAAAACATCTTGATATGTGGTTGTTTCCTAGAGAAAAGTTTCCTTAATGTGCGCATTTTTAAGGAACTGAAAACACCTGTTAAAATAACTAGCCATAGCTGAGATAGAAACTGAACTAGAAGCTGCCAGACAGTACACATCTTTAAAATCTGTTTACTTTTAGATAAACTTGCTCATTCTTTCTCAAGACGATATAGTAATGTAGCTAACTAGGTGGAAAAGGTTTTTTTCTTTGCTATTTGTTAATGGTTCCTATGATGATCATTGTGGATTCATTCAGCAACACAGCTACTGAAAACCACATTAACTTCAAGTGTTTTTCTTAGATTGAGGAACAACTTAAGACAAAATTATAAAATAGGTAATTTATCTTTAGCCCATATCAGGGCTTCCCTGTTCACTTCAGTCATTCCTGAAGATTTTTCTATTTCTTTACTGTATAATCTTACCCTTATTTTCAGTAACTACCAACAATTAAACCAAGAAACTGTGTATGTAGGCATGCTCAGTCGTGTCTGACTCTTTGCAACCCTATTGAGCCTGTCAGGCTCCTCTGTCCATGGGATTTTCCAGGCAAGAATACTGGAGTGGGTTGCCATTTCCCCCTCCATGGGATCTTCCTGATCCATGAGTCAAATCCTCATCCCCTGCGTTGGCAGGCAAACTCTTTACCACTGAGCCACCTGAGAAGACCACACAAATCAAGAAACTAATTCTTGCCAAAAGTGATAGTTGCTAAGGTTTATGTTCCTATCCCTTTCAGAGTTCATTTTCTACTTTGTGATGTGTGAGTAAAATGATTTTTAAGACTAAAGCATATTTCTTTCAAATTGATGTACATTTTCCCTTTCAAGTTCTAAGATTTGAGGAAACAATTTTGGCACAAGAATATTCTCAGTATGCAGAAAACCAAGCCCCGTATTTCATCTGTTCTAAAGTCGAGTCCTAATTATGTACTGCTCTCTAGATCTCCAAACAAGATTTATACAAAGAACCAAAATACCCAAATTCAGAGAATATGGCATCCCCTAAATGGCAAGTATCTTAGAAAACGGGTATTTTTGTGGCAAATTGGGTTTTCCTTGTAGCTCGGCTGATAAAGAATTCGCCTGCAATGCGGGAGACCCGGGTTCGATCCCCCGGTTAGGAAAATGCCTTGGAGAAGGGAAAGGCTAACCACTCCAGTATTCTGGCCTAGAGAATTCCGTGGACAGTCCATGGGGTCGCAAAGAGTCGGACATGACTGACTGACTTTTGGCAAGGACCAGAGGACTCTATGCAGGAAGACAGATCTCACACAATCTGGGCTTGGAGGAGGAGATGAGGGAAACTCAGAGATTGAGATAACTAGGTCCATGAGCTAATGCAAAAAGGATCGTGGCCAGGAAGATGGCATATGTTAGAAAAGTTTAAGAAGGCATATTGTTTTCAGAGCATTCTGGAAGGAGTTAGCAAGACTTACTTAGAGAAACGGAATTTTTTAAAAAAAACTTAGTCTAGCATCACAAGTAAGATTAAAAGCAGTACTCCTATCTCTGAAATATCTAGAGTACAAATTAGGAACTCTGACGTGAGGGAATTTAAGTGAAAACTAGCTGAAGGGACTTGATCAAAGGAAATGAAGTAAAAGCCAAATAGTAAGAATTCTGATCAGAATGAATATCTTCTGAATTTACACTCCTGGCCATGATACAGTAAACAACCAGATTTACATTTACATTTCCTCGACAGCAATAAACTGGCCAAAGTATATGAAGCAACAGCTTTCAGATATTGGACAGGCAGCACAGGAAAATGATTCTTGAGAGAAGGGAAACAAATAAGATGAGACCTACAGTTGCCATAGCCTACTACCTGGAAAGACCAGTTCTTGAAGTCTCATGATTCACTCATTTCTTTCATTTCTTTCTGTCTTTTTTTAATAACTGTCTTATTTTTTAATGGTCTCATGATATGGTCTTCATAATTCTATTTATTTAAAATTCTAGAATGTTCAAAGTAAGCTACAATGGTGGTGTTGGTGGTTTAGTTGCGTCCAACCCATGGGACCCCATGGACTGTAGCCGACCAGTCTCCTCTGTACATGGGATTTCTCAGGCATGAGTACTGTAGTAGGTCTCCATTTCCTTCTCCGGGAGATATTTCTGACCCAGGGATCGATCCCAAGTCTCCAGCATTGCAGGCAGTCTCCTGAATTATAGGCAAGTCTTTACCAACCGAGCTACCATGGAAGCCTGTAAGCTATAATGATGTAAACCAAATCATTGTTTAGTTTGAACATTAATGTCAAAACTCATCAAATGATACACAATGAATAAGATTTATTATCTATCAATTATACCTCCATAAAAATATAAACAATAAAAGAGGCAATGAATGCTCATTATTTGGTCCTTGTCTATCTACATTCCTTCCCTTGGTGACTGTAGTAAAATGAATAACCCTTAAAAGATACCAGGCCCTAATCCTTGGAATCTGGCACTGTTACCTTATTTGGGAACAAAGGTCTCTGCATATGTGCTCAAGTACCACGATATGGGAAGAGCTATTGAATTTCCCTTGTGACTCCTAAATGCACTCACATTTACTCAACTATGAGGGAGCCAAGGAGAGATTTAACAGAGACAGAAGAGGATGATGCAGTGTGGTCCCATGCCATGAAAAGAGAAGCTGAAAGAAGCAAGAAACAGAGTATCCAGAGCCTCCAAAGGGAGAGCAGGCTGATGACACCCTGATTTTGTCTCAGAGAAACTGATTTTGGACTTCTGGTCTCCAGAACAGTGAGAATAGTTTTGTGTTATCTCGACGCATCAAGTTTGTGATACTTTGTTACAGCAGCCACAGGAAACTCATAGAATTATGTTACTCATTCAAGTATTTAAATACACTTCATATTCAGAAATTATTTGTTTTTGTTTAGTTGTTATGTCATTGCTGATTTAAAATCTTCTCTCTCATCTTCTCTTCTGAATTTAAATCATGAAATTCAGTTGTCAACATGCTATCTACCTTTGGAAATTTCAGTATTTCCAAAGTTGAATATCTTTCCCCCAAAGCCTGCCCTATGTTCAGCTTTCCCACCTCACTTGATACCAAATCTTTCCCTCTGATTGCAAAAATTCTTATCAGCATCAAAAACTCTTCTTTTCTCTTTACCACCAATATGCAATGTGTAAGGGGATCATGTTAGTTCTGCCTTCAGAATGCCCAGAATCTGACCACATATTATCACATCTACTATACTACTAACTGAGTTCCAGTCACTACCGTCTCTCACCAGGATTAAATACCCAAAGCTCCCCACTTCTACCCTGCTCTTCCCTAGTCACCCAGTAGCACATGAATAATATCCAGTCACAACTTAAGTATATATCAGTTCAGTTCAGTTGCTCAGTTATATTTGACTCTTTGTGACCCCATGAACTTCAGCACGCCAGGCCTCCCTGTTCATCACCAACTCCCAGAGTCAACCCAAACCCGTGTCCATATATATGTATATCCTTTCCCTTGTGAGCCTCCCTCCCCTCACCATCCAACACTTCCAGGTCACCAAACACCCCCTGGCTGGTCTCCCCATGTTGTATAGCAGCTTTCCACTAGTTATCTATTTTACACATGGTAGTGTATATATTCCATTGATTATATACATATTAACATTGCTGTATGACAGAAACCAACACAACATTGTAAAGCAATTATCCTCCAATTAAATATTTCAAAAAGTTAAAAATGAAGCCACACCTGATTATAATGATTCTCTGTTGAACTCAGAGTAAGTATAGTGTCTCTCCGTTGCCTACGTATCAGGCTCTGCTTAGCCTGGCTCTTCCTTCCCTTTTCTGACCTGGTCTCCACCCTTCTACCCTTCACCCACTCTATTCCAGTCATTCTGGCCTCCTAGCTGACCTCAGACACCCTATCTTAGAGTGATTACTTAACTCTTTCACTTGAATACTCTTTTCCTGCATAGATTTCCAAGTTTGTGCTAAAATATCAAAGTCTCAGTGCAGTCTGTCGACATGATTCTATTTAGTAAACTGAAGCAAACACCTCCACATATCATACTCTTTTCCCCTTACGCTACTCTATTTTTTCTTTTTCCTTAATACTTATAATCCTTGTATAAACTATATAATTTTGCTTATTTATTATTTTTATTTTTCATTATCTCCTTGATACTGGAAAGTAAGCTCCTTGACTAAGAAATGTTTTTCTCCCTGATATATACCAAGTATACAGAACAATGGCTGCTTCAGAATACACATTCAATACAAACTCACTGAATAACTAACTTAATAGATAAATTAATTAACATTAAAGTTAATCCATATTCTCTGTCATTTATTTTCACTTAAGTAACATGAAAAATCCAGGATCTGACAATATTTTCTTGACTATGAACTTGTAAGAAATTAATTTTGCTATTGTTTCAGTTAGTCTATGTGCAAAATACACCATCCTGTTACTCAACACCATGTCATTCATATGAATACCTCTTCAAATCATGTAGGTAGAAGAAAACAGATTCACCTTTATATTTTTCAATCACTTGAAACCCAATTCTCTTTAAACTTTCCTAAAATGCAACACATTTCCTAAAATGCAACTTGCAAAAAATATTTTACTAACTGAAGGAAGTAGCCTAAAATATAACTAAATTTCCTGACCCCTTAAACAATCATGTGAGCACTTAACTTCATACAAATATTCTGCTGAAATATAAATTCCCTCAGCAAGAACTATTGTAAAATAAGTATGTTTTCATGACAGTGAAAAATTATTCTGTGTTCTGACAAGTACATTAGGAAAAAAAAAAGACAGCAGAACACAGCACAATTCACTTTAAAATTCTATACTAGTTCAATATGAAGTTATTAGACATCTATAAATTTGTTCTCCTTTTGAACACCAGACATAATTAAAAGTTGTGAGATTAAATGACATACCGCTTCCCACTGCGTTTTCATAATTTAGGTTTTTATATGCAACTATTAAAACTGCTTTTTAAGTCAAAGGACTAGGGAGAATGAACACATTATCTTCATTCCTTCATAATTTAGGTTGCTATCACTGTAGATTCTAGGATGTAAAAGTTTTCTAACATTTGGGAGTAAAAATAAAAAACACATTTATACTTCTTTCTGTACTGCATGGTACCTAAGTAGAGCTATACATATAGTTGATATTTAATAAATACATATTAAACAATAATTGAATAAGGATAGTTACCTTGAGATATACCTGAATTTCTTAATAATATCTTATGAAAATACACTAAAAATGAATTTTTTCAAATACCTGCTTATACATGCCTACTGCTTTCAGCTGTTCTTCAGCTACTATTCCCATTCACAGACTTATTAATCCCATTAACACTTCTTCACTTTGAGGGTCCAAATTTTATTTCTCTTTTATCAAACATACAAAGGCAATTGTAATAAATGGATCTGTTCATTTATATCAGTAATTTTATATATTCTTCAGTCCATATTGAATAAAGTACCATCTCAAGATTTCAATAAATTTTTGACACACGGACTTACTGTAACCTAAAAGTAGAAGTGACATTTCATGATATTTAACCATATGGTCTTCAATTCAAGGTATCTTTTTTTTTAACCAATGATAAACGTTACAAAAAGATGATACAGATTGCTCAGTGTACTAGGTTGAAGATTGTCAGCCAAAACTTCATGTCTTTCCTAGAACCTCAGGATTAGACCTTATTTGAAAATAAATAATTTCAACTGTAATTAACTCAGTTAATACAAGTTTTTACTGGTGTGGGGTAGTTATGCAATACATTCTTATGAGGAAGGGAAAATACAGTCATGTGAAGAAGGCAGAGTTTAGATGATGCGGCTAGAAGTCAAGAAGAGCAAGAATTGCCTACAACCACCAGAAGCTAGGACAATGCAAAAGTCTGCCCCTAAAGCCTCAGAACAATCCTGGCCCTGTCAACACCTTCCATTCATGTTTCCAGCTTTCATAACCACAAGAGATTAAATATTTATATTTTTGAGTTACCCAGTTTGTAGTCGGGGAAGGCAATGGCACCCCACTCCAGTACTCTTGCCTGGAAAATCCAATGGACGGAGGAGCCTGGTGGGCTGCAGTCCATGGGGTCGCTAACAGTCGGACAGACTGAGCGACTTCACTTTCACTTTTCTCTTTTATGCACTGGAGAAGGAAATGGCAACCCACTCCAGTATTCTTGCCTGGAGAATCCCAGGGATGGGGGAGCCTGGTGGGCTGCCGTCTATGGGGTCACACAGAGTCGGACATGACTGAAGTGACTTAGCAGCAGCAGCAGCAGCAGTTTGTAGTATTTTGTTATAGAAGCTTCAGAGACCTACTGCACCTGGTTGTTTTTCAGTTGCCAAGTCATATCTGACTTTGCAACCCCATGAACTGCAGCACACCAGGCTTCCCTGTCCTTCATTATGTCCCAGAGTTTGCTCAGACTCAGGTCTATTGAGTCAGTGATGCCACCCAACCATCTCATCCTCAATTGCCCCTTTCTCTTGCTCTCAGTCTTTCCCATCATCAGGGTCTTTTCCAGTGATTTGGCTCTTTGCATCAGGTGGCCAAATTATTGGAGCTTCAGCTTCAGCATCAGTCCTTCCAATGAATATTCAGAGTTGATTTCCTTTAGGATTGACTGGTTTGATCTTCTTCAGTCCAAGGGATCTCAAGAGTCTTCTCCAGCACCACAATTGGAAAGCATCAATTCTTCAGCGCTCAGCCTTCTTTATGGTCCAAATTTTACATCTGTACATGACTACTGGAGAAACCATATTTTTCACTCTATGGATCTTTGTTGGCAAAGTGACGTCTCTGATTTTAATACTCTGTCTAGGTTTCTCATAGCTTTTCTTCTACAGAGCAAGCGTCTTCTAATTTTGTGGCTGCAGTCACCATCCAGTGATATTGGAGTCCAAGGAAACAAAATTTGTCACAGTTTTCACTTTTTCCTCATCTATTTGCCATGAAGTGATAGGAACAGATGCCATAATCTTAGTTTTTTTGAATGTTGAGTTTTAAGCCAGCTTTTCACTCTGCTCCTTCACTTCAAGAGGCTCTTTAATTCCTCTTCACTTTCATGGTGTAATCTACATATCTGAGGTTATTGATATTTTCCAGCAATCTTGATTCCAGCTTGTGATTCATCCAGCCTGGCATTTTCCATCATGTACTCAGCATACAAGTTAAACAAGCAGGGTGACAATATACAGCCTTGATATATTCCTTTCCCAATTTTAAACCAGTCCATTGTCTGGTTTAACTGTTGCTTCTTGACCTGCATACAGGCTTCTCAGGAAACCTGTATACAGGTAAGGGTGTCTGGTATTCCCATCTCTTTAAGAATTTTCCAGTTTGTTGTAATCCATACATTAAAAGACATGATAAGGCAATGGCAACCCACTCCAGTACTCTTGCCTGTAAAATCTCAAGGACAAAGGAGCCTGGTAGGCTGCAGTCCATGGGGTCTCACAGAGTCGGACACGACTGGAGCAATTTAGCAGCATACATTAAAAGACTTTAAGGTAGTCAATGAAGCAGGGTTTTTTATTGTTTGTTGTTGTTATTGTTGTTGTTGTTGTTGTTATTGTTTGAATCCCCTTGCTTTTTCTATGATCCAGCAGATATTGGCAATTTGATCTCTGGTTTCTCTGCCTTTTCTCAATCTATCTTGTACATCTGGAAGTTATCAGTTCATATATTGCTGAAGCCTAGCTTGATGGATTTTTTTTCCTCAATTTATGCCCAATATAAAACCTACAATTTACACTGTTATCTCATTCCCTTTACAGTCCCCCTGAGTGAAAAACTGGTTGATTTAGTAGTTTTCTGTTACAAGAAATATATTAATAGCACAAACTTTGGCTATGACTGACTACATCTCAGTGATTGTGTGTAGTCTCTTCAAATCTGAAACACTGAGGAAATTTATTTTATTTTTAACAATGTGTTGTGCTTAGTCACTCAGTCATGTCCAACTCTTTGCAACCCCATGGACTGTAGCCCATCAGGCTCCTCTGTCCATGGGGATTCTCCAGGCAAGAATCCTGTGGTGGGTTGCCATACCCTCCTCAAGGGGATCTTCCCAACCCAGGGACCAAACCCAGGTCTCCCACATTGCATACAGATTCTTTACCATCTGAGACACCAAGGAAGCTCAAGAATAATGGAGTGAGTAACCTATCCCTTCTCCAAAGGATCTTCCCCACCCAGGAATTGCACCAGGGTTTCCTGCATTGCAGGTGGATTGTTTACCAGCTGAGCTACCAGGGAAGCCCGTTTTTAAAATTGCTTGTATATAAATGATTGCATATACACATAGGGACATGAAAACAATTCTAATTCAAATTAAAAAGCAGAAATACTTGAAAATTAAAGCCTTTTTTGAGAATTCATTATTCACATATATTGATCCTCTCTGAAGGTGTTTCTTTGGCAATAAAGTGTTTACAATGGGAAACTTTGGATCTAGGGTTTTAAAACAGTATTTTGTACAAGTTCATTTTCATATTAAGAAATTAATAAACATCTATACAAATAAACTATTTTCATATTTTTCAGTGGCAATTTATTTCACCTTCCCAAATGATGCAGTCTCCCCACATGTGATCCACCTTCTCCCCACCCCACCACAAAGCTATACTTTCAGCCTGGAAAAAATTTTCTGCCCCCAAACCATATTTTCAGTCTAGAAAATTAGCTTTCAAAAAGATGAGCATAATATATTATAGATGATATCCGGGCCAGCAAATGTTTTCTCTATATACTCACTCCATGAGAAATAATACAGGGAAAAGGAATTTTACTCTTAATAAGATAAATGTGATATATGTTTTAATGTTTTGAAGAAATACAGAACAAAAGCATTTGTTTGCCTATTTAAGAATACCAAAAACAGTGATTTTTCCATCTCTCCATCCACAAGAACACCTTGCTGGAGAATTTACAGGCCATGGAAGAAAGGCTGGCTGATTATATCTATGGCTACTATTTGCCTTATTTTATTAACTGATTCTTATTTCCCTCAAAGTTACCAGTAGCTATGAGGAAGATAGTATTGTTATCCTTTCTCATCCAGTAATTAGATATTTTAATTGTTCTGTGATATAAACTCTAAATAGCAGATATGTGTATGAATCTGTGTATGTTTTCATCTTAGCAGATTGCACATTTCTACTGTTTATCTAAAGTCTGGAAAAAGAAGTGATGAGATTTTCTAAAATGTGTAATGGTAGTGAACTATTGGAGATCTACAAGACTAATGTAACTGCAGGGCTTAAAGAGGCAAGATATCCAGGTTATCATTCTATATTATAATCACTTTTTGTTATTTTCACCCATGGCTTTATTTCATTTATTATTCCAAAATAATGTTTTAAACTTTTTGTACTATGATCCATTCAGTTCAGCTTAGTTCAGTCGCTCAGTCATGTCCGACTCTTTGCAACCCCATGAATCAGGCACACCAGGCCTCTCTGTCCATCACCAGCTCCCGGAGGTCACTCAGATTCATGTCCATTGAGTCCGTGATGCCATCCAACTATCTCATCCTCTGTTGTCCCCTTCTCCTCCTGCCCCCAATCACTCCCAGCATCAGGGTCTTCTCCAATGAGTCAACTCTTCGCATGAGGTGGCCAAAGTACTGGAGTTTCATATGTAATCATTGTGTTACATGTATACATGTAATCATACAATGTAATCATTGTATACAAATAGCTATAAAGTATATTAAAATTGGACTTTATGAGAAAAGTCTTCATGATATTATTTTATTTTCAGTAATTTTTAGTGTTTTGATATTCATAAGCATTAATTAATGAATGAATTGACATATGTTATGATCATCAAATTAATTTTTTAAAACCTGGCCTATTAAAATATATGTGGGCTTCATTTTAGTTAATGCAAAATATTTAATATTACCTTTGTAAAGCCTGCTAGAAGGTCTGAAGCAATTCTTTCCACAGAAATTTTATTTTAAAACCTTGAACCATTGTCTCACTTATGCCACAGGACTCTAAGTCTTCATGTAATAGAGAGGAAATCTGGAAAATGTTGGATATAGTATTCTGTATTGTCAAACTCTTGTTAATTTGTAACTTAATTTGCCTTTAAGAGTGCTTTTCTTTTATGCTGGATGTGTAGTATATCATGAGTTAAATTTTTTATCTAGAGAAAATTACATTTCTCATTAAACAGCTATCTTGCCATGATAAATATGTATATTGTATATTTATTCATCAGTCTAGGAGTTTTAAAAATCTATGGATTTAATGGCCATAAATACATGTATGGCAAATATTTAGATAACCATTTCCAGCTGCCCATAACCTCAAAATACAAAAGTCTATTCTTGAAGAAACATTTGTCTATATTATGTTTTGAGGTCATAAACACATTATTCACTTATCTATGTGACGTTATTTTACACATAGTAAATATGTTTTAACCTGCTGTGTTTAGCACTTGAGTATCCTCAAGAAGTTTGAATATGCTATTGTAAGTAAGAAACCACTAGTGGATGTTAAGGAGATAGTCCCTGTTCTTACCCACACTAAGGAGATCTGACAACTGTCTCTGGAAAGGATAACACATATAGTGCTTTGTAAGAGGTGCAATAAAATTTCTCTCAATTAAATAGTTTCCCTTTTGCCTCAAGCCACCCTCGGGTTAACTCTTCTAGAATACTTACCATGTTTATTTAGATCACTCTTAATATTTTATTATTTGGCATTGAAAAGCACATAGCAAGAAATTATTGTAAAATGAAAAATTCCAGCACATAGTTTTACAGTTTTAAGAGAAATATTAAGTTACTTACTGTGTGTTAAGTTGGGTCAGGAAGATCCAATGGAGAAGTATAAGGCTACCCACTCCAGTATTCTGGCCTGGAGAATTCCAAGGACTGTATAGTCCATGGGGGTCGCAAAGAGTTGAACACGACTAAGCGACTTTCACTTTAACTTTAAGTCGCTTCAGTCATGCCCGACTCTTTGCAACCCCATGGACTGTAGCCAGGCTCCTCTGTCCATGGGATTCCCCAGGCAGGAATACTGGAGTGGGTTGCCATGCCCACCTCCAGGGGATCTTCCACCCCAGGGATCAAACCTGCATCTCTTACCATCTCCTGCATTGACAGGTGGGTTCTTTACCACTAGTGCCACCTGGGAAACCCTGAGAGAAATATACTCTTGCAAATTTGATTTATAAAGAGATGCTTTAAATTCACAGAAATATTTGCATCAATACCATAGTATTTAGAACTTGCTTAGCACATGATTCGGGGAAGGCAATGGCACCCCACCCCAGTACTCTTGCCTGGAAAATCCCATGGACGGAGTAGCCTGCTGGGCTGCAGTCCATGGGGTCGCTAACAGTCAGACAGACTGAGCGACTTCACTTTCACTTTTCTCTTTCATGCATTGGAGAAGGAAATGGCAACCCACTCCAGTATTCTTGCCTTGAGAATCCCAGGGATGGGGGAGCCTGTTGGGCTGCCGTCTATGGGGTCACACAGAGTCGGACACAACTGAAGTGACTTAGCAGCAGCTAGCACATGATTGTATTCACCTTGAACTGCAGGTTATTCTATGAAAACCTTAGCATTATGAACTGTATTTCACAAACTAGGTGAGATTTGACTATTTTTCAAAAAGCTGGGATTCTTTCAAGGGAAAAGTAGTGTCTAGAACGAGCCCATTTTTATGTATTAGGTTCTAGCCATTAATATCCTACAAAGCTGATGAGAGCAATTCTTGTCAGATTTCTTCCCTGTTCCAATGGATGCAATGGTTTGCAAAGGTTAAGATGAATCAGAGCCCCTAGCCCACAGAGCCTCCGCATATTCTGCTCATGTACTGTCATAACAGTGCCTTTTCCAACTAGTTAGGTCTACACTCTACTTCCTGTTTTTAACATGTGGATCACATCCAGCCTTTCATTGGTGAGTTATACCTCTTTCCCATGATCCATGTCTTCTCTACTCTCTATAGCTAGGGTAATATTATCTTCACTGGCTGACCCAGAATCATCACGGTTCTCTGACCTCCTGATGTCAACTTTGTTTAAACATGGAGATATTATATATTATATAAATGCTCTCATTATATATAGTTGAATATCAGTGCTTACACATCAATCTCAACTTCCTTGCAATTGAGCTGATGACATCCCAAGCCAATGTCTATTTACCAGGACATGTGCCATCATATGATCTGCAATATCCTAAATGAGAGGGTGTTCTTAAGGCTGATTATAAATTGCTGCTGCTGCTGCTAAGTCACTTCAGTATAGCTTCAATTTTAACTGTTATTGAAGTGTTGAGCATGCACCAACTCTATCTATTGTATCAGAAACTTTGACTGGGAAACAATAGCTTTTTAATTTTATTGTTTACCCAGAAATGCCTACTATAGGGATTACCAGCACCCACACCAATAAAATATGGAAAGCGAAAACTGTGTATTAGGCATCTGGGGAGTTGTTCTAGGAAATGACACTAGTGCTTAGACACATGGCTATTAAAATGTTAAAATAAGGTTTCCCTGATGGTCCAGTGGTAAAGAATCTGCCTGCCAATGCAAGGAACACAGGCTTGATCTCTGGTCTGGGAAGATTCCACATGACGTGGAGCAACTAAAGCCATGTGTCACAACTACAGAGCCTGCGCTCTGGAGCCTGCAAGTTGCAACTACTGAAGCCCACATGCCTAGAGCCTGTGCTCTTCAATAATGGAAGCCACTGCAATGAGGAGCCCACCCACCACTTAGATAGGCCCACTTGACTTCACATTCCAGGATGTCTGGCTCTAGGTGATTGATCACACCATCGTGATTATCTGAGTCATGAAACTCTTTTTTGTACAGTTCTTCTGTGTATTCTTACCACTGCTTCTTATTATCTTCTGCTAGGTCCATAACATTTCTGTCCTTTATTGCATTAATTATGTGCATATCCTTTGTCCTTACCTTCATCATTTCTTAAGTAATTTCAAGGTAGGTTGAATATCAAAGTGTATTATATTTGGCCATGTCTTCGGTTGCCTGCATTTGACAGAGTGACCTATAATGACATGTAATGAAGAACTCATGGTCACATAATTCATACTTGTTTGGTTTCCCTCTGATTATTTATATCTTTCTCTTTTTTTATATTTCTTTACAGAGTAATGCTGAAATGAAACTAATAGTGTGCACAAGTCCTTCCCTTAGGATGTCTTCTAAAGCCAGAACAGAAAAGATTGCACTGAACTAAGCTTTTATTTCAATTACAAATTTGAATATAGATACAAATGAAGGAATATATATGAAAGTACTTTGTGTACTATAGGTACTATTAATAAAAAACTAATTGTAATCATTGTATATATGTAATCATTGTGTTACATGTATACATGTAATCATACAATGTAATCATTGTATACAAATAGCTATAAAGTATATTAAAATTGGACTTTATGAAAAAAGTCTTCATGATATTATTTTATTTTCAGTAATTTTTAGTGTTTTGATATTCATAAGCATTAATTAATGAATGAATTGACATATGTTATGATCATCAAATTAATTTTTTAAAACCTGGCCTATTAAAATATATGTGGGCTTCATTTTAGTTAATGCAAAATATTTAATATTACCTTTGTAAAGCCTGCTAGAAGGTCTGAAGCAATTCTTTCCACAGAAATTTTATTTTAAAACCTTGAACCATTGTCTCACTTATGCCACAGAACTCTAAGTCTTCATGTAATAGAGAGGAAATCTGGAAAATGTTGGATATAGTATTCTGTATTGTCAAACTCTTGTTAATTTGTAACTTAATTTGCCTTTAAGAGTGCTTTTCTTTTATGCTGGATGTGTAGTATATCATGAGTTAAATTTTTTATCTAGAGAAAATTACATTTCTCATTAAACAGCTATCTTGCCATGATAAATATGTATATTGTATATTTATTCATCAGTCTAGGAGTTTTAAAAATCTATGGATTTAATGGCCATAAATACATGTATGGCAAATATTTAGATAACCATTTCCAGCTGCCCATAACCTCAAAATACAAAAGTCTATTCTTGAAGAAACATTTGTCTATATTATGTTTTGAGGTCATAAACACATTATTCACTTATCTATGTGACGTTATTTTACACATAGTAAATATGTTTTAACCTGCTGTGTTTAGCACTTGAGTATCCTCAAGAAGTTTGAATATGCTATTGTAAGTAAGAAACCACTAGTGGGTGTTAAGGAGATAGTCCCTGTTCTTACCCACACTAAGGAGATCTGACAACTGTCTCTGGAAAGGATAACACATATAGTGCTTTGTAAGAGGTGCAATAAAATTTCTCTCAATTAAATAGTTTCCCTTTTGCCTCAAGCCACCCTCGGGTTAACTCTTCTAGAATACTTACCATGTTTATTTAGATCACTCTTAATATTTTATTATTTGGCATTGAAAAGCACATAGCAAGAAATTATTGTAAAATGAAAAATTCCAGCACATAGTTTTACAGTTTTAAGAGAAATATTAAGTTACTTACTGTGTGTTAAGTTGGGTCAGGAAGATCCAATGGAGAAGTATAACGCTACCCATTCCAGTATTCTGGCCTGGAGAATTCCAAGGACTGTATAGTCCATGGGGGTCGCAAAGAGTTGAACACGACTAAGCGACTTTCACTTTAACTTTAAGTCGCTTCAGTCATGCCCGACTCTTTGCAACCCCATGGACTGTAGCCAGGCTCCTCTGTCCATGGGATTCCCCAGGCAGGAATACTGGAGTGGGTTGCCATGCCCACCTCCAGGGGATCTTCCACCCCAGGGATCAAACCTGCATCTCTTACCATCTCCTGCATTGACAGGTGGGTTCTTTACCACTAGTGCCACCTGGGAAACCCTGAGAGAAATATACTCTTGCAAATTTGATTTATAAAGAGATGCTTTAAATTCACAGAAATATTTGCATCAATACCATAGTATTTAGAACTTGCTTAGCACATGATTCGGGGAAGGCAATGGCACCCCACCCCAGTACTCTTGCCTGGAAAATCCCATGGACGGAGGAGCCTGGTGGGCTGCAGTCCATGGGGTCGCTAACAGTCAGACAGACTGAGCGACTTCACTTTCACTTTTTTCTTTCATGCATTGGAGAAGGAAATGGCAACCCACTCCAGTATTCTTGCCTGGAGAATCCCAGGGATGGGGGAGCCTGGTGGGCTGCCGTCTATGGGGTCACACAGAGTCGGACACAACTGAAGTGACTTAGCAGCAGCTAGCACATGATTGTATTCACCTTGAACTGCAGGTTATTCTATGAAAACCTTAGCATTATGAACTGTATTTCACAAACTAGGTGAGATTTGACTATTTTTCAAAAAGCTGGGATTCTTTCAAGGGAAAAGTAGTGTCTAGAACGAGCCCATTTTTATGTATTAGGTTCTAGCCATTAATATCCTACAAAGCTGATGAGAGCAATTCTTGTCAGATTTCTTCCCTGTTCCAATGGATGCAATGGTTTGCAAAGGTTAAGATGAATCAGAGCCCCTAGCCCACAGAGCCTCCGCATATTCTGCTCATGTACTGTCATAACAGTGC
>SJYX01015617.1:57646-86828 GCA_006410675.1 Oreotragus oreotragus
CTATGTTCGATGCAGGATGTTTGGGGCTGGTGTATGGGGATGATCCGGAGGGATGATGTGGGGTGGGAGGTGGGAGGGGGGGTTCATTCTGGGGAATTCATGTACACCCATGACGGATTCATGTCAATGTATGCCAAAACCAATACAGTACTGTAAATTAAAATAAAGTAAAAATAAAAGTTAAAAATAAATAAAAAATAAAAATAATAAATAATAAAAGAAATAAAATTAAAAATTATTTTTCACGTGGAAAAAAACAAAGAAAAAAATAATGTGGCAGAATTTATGATTTAGAAAGTTTCCATGGAGAATGAAATTAGAATGGAAGAATAGAGTGGGAGACGCTTTGGGAAAAGAGATTGGAAAAGCCTAGGAAGAAGGACAAAAATAGGTACTCACTTCTATGGATGAGATAACCCAGAGGATTTAGTAGAAAAATCTTAGGTAAAAAGATGACGGCACCACTAAGTCCCAGATTTGAGAGTATTACTCTTCCTGAATATGTCTCTGAGACTATCGGTAGTTTCCTTGCCTTAATTAGAACTAGTTTACAAAGGGGCATGTGGCAAAATCTGCACGTGGGAGACAACAGACCCAATTCTAACAAGAGAAGCCTGGTAAAGGCAAAGAAACAGGCAGAGGCTGACAATCTCCATCATTAAATGCAGGAGGAATAAAGGAGAGCCAGGTATAAGTTGAGGAGTAAGAATGGGAGCAGGTCACCATAGTCATTTTGGGATTATGTTGAGTTTTAAGTATTATGGGGCTTTCAGGTAAAGGACTAGTGAAAAGTTGATATATTGAATATGAAAACCAGAAAAAAAAAAAGTGAATTAGAAGCAATGTGTCACTAAATGGAAGAGAGTAGACTTTCAAGAAGAGAGGGGAAGCATTACCTTATGATTTGGAAAGGTTATATAAGATCATGCTGAAAGTACACCACTGATTTGGCAGTTAGTAGGTTATTGCTGATAGTAACAAATGCTGTCTTCATAAAGTGGTAGCATAGTAGATTGTACTGAATGATGGAAAATGAAGAAGTGAATGTAGTTGGCTTATTCAAGTAGTTTGGCAATGAATGCATAGAAAATATTTTTTCTAACTGGTTGCCTAAGGAGAGTTTACAGATTTTTTTTTTCTAAAACTTTCCTTTAAGGTTGGGAAACTCAAGAAAGTTAAGGCACCAATTTAAAAAAATAAGCAAAAAAACAATCTATCTGGTTCTACATGTAAGTAGCTCAGAAGTTGCCACTTCATTCTAATCACAAGTGAAAAGCCAAACAGATTGAAAGACCAGCAGCTCCTCTTGTATTCATAAGACAGAGGCTGGACACAAGGCAAACCATTGCTCCCAAGATTGGAAAGGCAGACCAGCAAATACAGAAAGTCATAGTTTACCAAGGCATAGACTTATGAGCAGAAACTTCTGTGGAAACCACTGTTGGGGCAGAAAAATGGAATTTTAATTGATAAATCACTGTAGCATGAGTGTGGACAATTCCAGGGTATCCCAGTAAAGGGAAAGAGGTGGATGTGTAGCCACAAATTGGTGAGATTTACCTCTAGGAGCTCACCCAGATTTCCACAGTAAACATCAGAGAAATATTCCCTCATATTTCTTTTAGGAGGAAGGGGAAAAGAAACCATCTTGAAATACCCAGAGCACTTTGTTCTTAACAAAGTCTGCTCTCGGGGAAACTAATTAACCAGAGTCTAGTCTCCTGGGGTATTATCCTAGCTTACCTAGGAAGGAAACACCCAACTTTAGCCAACTCTAGCCATCTTCTCCCACTGAAGAGGGGAGAGAAAACTGAGAAACACTTGTGACATTTACAAACCACAGGCAGATACTAGATAAAAGGCCAATGCTGTAACACAGGAGTAAATAACAATTCAACTCCCCTACATCTCAGAACTACACCACTAAAGGCCTATTTACAGCAGCTTCTTTGATCTGGTACAACATTTCTGGCTATCACAGAAAAACTACAAGGCATTCCCAAAAATTCTGTTTGTTGGGGGAATGCATTGTAGTTAAATTTTAAAAATAATACAAATAAAAAGACAATGTAAGCATTAGAACCAGATATGGCAGGGATTTTGGAATTATCAGCCTAGGAATTTAAAACAAATATGAATTATGGATAAAGTAGACAGCATGTGAGAACAGATGGTCCATGTAAGTAGAGAGATGAAAATCCTAGGAAAGAACCAAAACTAATGCTGGAGATTTAAAAAAAAAAAAAACACTGTAACAGAAATGAAAAATGCCTTTGATGAACTAATTAGACTAGACACAAATAAGGAAAGCTTATCTGAGCTGTACAACATAAAGCCAAAATCCTTGTAAACCAAAAAGCAAACAGAACAGATTGAAAAAAATACTGAACAGAATATCCATGGATGGTGGGGTAACTTGCATGTAATAGAAATGCCAGAAGAAATCAAAGTGAAAGGGGAAAGAGGAAATATTTGAAGCAATGTTGACTAAGAATTTTCCCTAACACTGTAACAGAAATGAAAAATGCCTTTGATGAACTAATTAGACTAGACACAAATAAGGAAAGCTTATCTGAGCTGTACAACATAAAGCCAAAATCCTTGTAAACCAAAAAGCAAACAGAACAGATTGAAAAAAATACTGAACAGAATATCCATGGATGGTGGGGTAACTTGCATGTAATAGAAATGCCAGAAGAAATCAAAGTGAAAGGGGAAAGAGGAAATATTTGAAGCAATGTTGACTAAGAATTTTCCCGAAGTTCATGTTAGACAACAAACTCAGACTTAGGAAGGAAACTCAGAACACCAAGCAAGATAAATACAAAAACAGACACTTATGCACCCCATTTTCAAACTACAGAAAATCAAAAATAAAGGAAAAATCCTGAAAGAAGCCAGAAATTGGATAACTGCTTTACCTAAAGAGAAACATAATAAAAAATAACATCTTAATTCTCAAAAACCATGAAAGCAAGAAGAAAGCAAGGTGCAATACTTAAAGTATTGAGAGAAAATATACTCCATCAATCTGGAATTCTGTAACCTGTGAAATTATCCTTCAGAACTAGTGGAGAAATAAAGACTATCAGTCAAACAAAAATTAAGGAACTTTTTTGCCAGTAGACTTGCCTTGCAAGAAATGTTAACAGTTCTTTGGGGAGAAGGAGAATAATAAACATAAGGAAAAAGAATTGAAGAAAAAATAAGGTAAAACAAAACTTCTATTTTTCTTATTCTTAATTAAGCTAACATTTTTTTCCAAAATTATAAAGTTAAAATTAACAAAATTATTCAAAGTATTAAGAGTAGTAACCTTTATTGTGTATGCTTCTGTGTATATATTAATATAGAATCCCATGGAAAGAGGAGCCTGGTAGGCTACAGTCCACGGAGTCGCAAAGAATCGGACATGACTGAGCGACTTCACCTCACCATACATATATATGTTTATACATGCTTATATATAAGTGAAATGAATAACAACAATGATGCAAGAGATGAAAGATATTGGCAGTATTTTGTAGCTATAAGATATTCACACTACCCATGATAGTTAATTAAAAGTAGACTTAGATTGCCTATAAATGTATTCTGCAATTTCTAGAGCAATTACTTTAAAAAATAAAACATGTGCTAAGAAAGGAGAGAACATGGAATTATAAAAAGTGCTCAATTAAAACCATAAAAGGCAGAAAAATAGTGGAAGACAAAAATAACAATAAAGAACAAAGCAATAAATGCAAAACAGTAATAAATATGGTGCACATTAATCCAACTATATCAATAATCATTTTGGATGTTAAAGCTCTAAATGCACAAATTAAAAGAGATTGTCAGAGTGGATCAAAAATACTCAATCATACGTTGCTTACAAGAAACCCATCTAAATATAAAAAACAGATATAGATTAAAACTAAATGGATGGAGAAAACATATTATGCTAACACTCATCAAAGGAAAACAGGAGTAGCTATATTAATTTCTGACAAAACAAGCTTTAAAATAAGAAAAGATATCAGAGTAAAGAAGGGCAATAAAAATGATAAAAGGGTGACTTCTCCAAGAAGATATAATTAGATATAATTTTATATATATAGTTTAGATGTTTCCATATGATCCTATGGACTTCCCTGTTACCTCAGTTGATAGAGAATCCAGCAGTAGAACCCGGTTCAATTCCTGGGTTGGGAAGATTCACTGGAGAAAGGATAGGCTACCCAATCCAGTATTCCTGAACTTCCCTTGTGGCTCAGCTAGTAAAGAATTTGTCTGCAATGTGGGAGACCTGGGTTCAGTCCCTGGGTTGGGAAGATCCCCTGGAGAAGGGAAAGGCTACCTACTCCAGTATGCTGGCCTGGAAGATTCCATGGACTGTATATCCATGGGGTTGCAGAGTTGGACACGACTGAGCAACTTTCACTTTCACGTCATGATCCTATGAAAAACTTAAAGTTATTGGCTAATCCAACCCAATATACGACTAACAGAATAGTGTCAAAATGCCTGAGGCAAAAACTGACAAGATGTGCAAGTTCAATGCATGCAAAAAACATGCATCAACTAGCAAAAACAGGAAGAGCAGTGCAAGTTCGATGCATGAAGCACATCACTCAAAGCCAGGGCTCTGGGACAACCCAGAGGGATGGGGTGGGAAGGGAGGTGGGAAGGGGGTTCAGAATGGAGGGACACATGTACACCTGTGGCTGACCCATGTCAATGTATGGCAAAAAAAAAAAAAAATCACAATATTGTAAAGTAACTAGCCTCCCATTAAATGTATTTAAAAAAAAAAAAAGAACATGACGATGACAAAGAGAAACAGATGAATCCACTATTATAGCTGGAGACTCCAACACCCTTCTATCCAAAATTGACAAACTCAGCAGGCAAAAATCAGTAAAGACATAGTTGAACTTGACATCATTATCGATTAACTCAGTATGATTGACATTTTTTATAGACTACTTTATCCAACAATAGCAGAATATACATTTGTCTTAAGCTTACACTAAACATAAACCAAAATAGCCCAAATTGTGGGTTATAAAGCAATTCTTACTGCAATATTACTTAGCCACGAATAGGAACACATTTGAGTCAGTTCTAATGAGGTGGATGAACCTAGAACCTCTTATACAGAGTGAAGTGAGTCAGAAAGAGAAAGATAAATATCATATTCTAATGCATATATACAGAATCTAGGAAAATGGTATTGAAGAATTTATTTACAGGGCAACAATGGAGAAAGAGACATAGAGAATGGACTTATGGACATGGGCGGAGGATAGGAGAGGGTGAGATGTATAGAAAGAGTAACATGGAAACTTACATTACCATATGTAAAATAGATAGCCAATGGGAATTTGCTGTATCTCTCAGGAAACACAAATAGGGACTCTGTATCAACCTAGAGGAGGGATGGGATGGGGTGGGAGATGGGAGGGAGGCTCTAAAGGAAGGGGATATATGTATACCTGATTCATGTTGAGGTTTGACAGAAAACAACAAAATTCTGTAAAGCAATTATCCTTTAATAAAAAATAAATTAAATAAAAAAAAGTTCTTACTAAATTTAAATAGTAAAAATTATACAATGGCTGATCTCAGACCACAATGAAACTAATCTAGGAATTGCTATAAGAAAGATAAATGAAAAATCCCCAGTGAATTGAACAGTAAACAACATATTTCTAAATAACACATGCATCAAAGAAGAAAAGTCAAGAGAAATAAAATATTTTGGAAGAAAATGAAAACACAACTTACCAAAATGTGTTGGATATAGTAAATGCAGAGAATAGAGGGACATTTTTACCATTGAATACATAACGTTAGAAAAGAATATCTAAAATCAATCATGTAAATTTCCAGATTAAGAAACTAGGAAAAAAGGGGGAGGGGAGTTAAATCCAAAATGAGAAAGAAATGAACTTACAAATATTAGGACAGAAATAAGTAAAACTGTAAATTAAAAATCCATTGAAAAAATAAGCAAAACCAAAAGTTGGTTCTTTGAAACAATTAATAAAATCAATAAGACTTTAGCCAAGCTAAATAAGAAAAAGAGAGAAGTGGCATAAATTAGTAACATCAGAAATGAAAGAGAAGACAACCACAGATTCCATGGAAATTATGAGAATAATAAAGGGACACTATAAATAATTCTTTGCCCATGAATTTTATATGTGTGTGTGCTCACTCAGTCTTGTCCAGCTGTTTGCAGCCCCACAGACTGTAGCCCATCAGGCTTCTCTGTCCGTGGGATTTTCTAGGCAAGAATACTGGAGCAGGTTGTCATTTCCTACTCCAGGAGATCTTCCTGACTCAGGGATCAAACTCGAGTCTCTGGAGTTTCTTGCACTGGGAGGCAGACTCCTTACCACTGCACCACTTGGAAAACAAATCTGATAACCTTAGATTAAATAGACTAATGTCTAGAAAGACAAACCAGCCAAATTCATAGAAAGAAAAACAAAATCTGAATAGGCCTATATGTTCTAAACAAATCGAGTCACTAAGAAACAGAAAGTACCATGCCCAGATGGATTCATTGGAGAACTCTACCAAACATTAAGGGAAGAGATTATATCAATTCTTTATAATTTCAGTTGGAGGGTAGAATTTAAGGAAATGCTTCTTAACTCAGTCTCTAAGACCAACACTGGTGGTGCTGTTTAGTCCCTGAGTAGTGTCTGATTCTTGCAACCCCATGGACTGTAGCCTGCTGAACCCCTTTGTCCATGGGGTTTCCCAGGCAAGAACATTGGAGCGAGTTGCCATCTCCTTCTCCAGGGGATCTTCTGGACCCAGACATCAATATCTTCTGCATTGCAGGTGGATTCTTTACCACTGAGCCACTAGTAGGGCTCTTACCCTAATTTCAACACCAGAAAAATATATTACAAGATTAAGAAAAGAAAAACAGTATCTCTAATGAACATGGGTGCAAAAAATATCAACAAAACGTTAGAATATCAAACCTCCCAAAACATTAAAAATCAATTATACACCACATGTAGGTGAGATTTGTTCAAGTATTTAAGACTGGCTTAATATTAAAAATAAATTAATGCAACTCATATTACCAACAGACTAAAAAATAAAAATCATATGATCATATCATTAGATGCAGAAAAACCATTGACAAAATCCAATGCTCATTCATGATAAAAAATTATCTCAGTATATAGGAATAGAAGAGAACTTCCTCAATTTAATAAACAGCTACAAAAAAAAAAAAAAAACAACAACAACAACAAAAAGCCCTACACCTAACATCACACTTCATATTGAGAAACGTGATGGTTTCCCAGTAAGATCAGGAAGAAAGCAAGAATGTCCTCTCATCATTTCTTTTCACCGTCATACTGGAAGTCCTTCCTCAAGCAATAAAGAAAGAAAAATAATTTAAAAGTATAAAAATTGGTAATAATGACATAAAACTGGCTTTGTCCTTATTGTAAAATTCAGACTTAAATTGAAGAGAGTACAGAAACCACTAGGTCATTCAGTTCAGTTCAGTTCAGTCACTCAGTCGTGTCCGAATCTTTGTGAACCCATGAATCGCAGCACGCCAGGCCTCCCTGCCTATCACCAACTCCCGGAGTTCACTCAGATTCACGTCCATCGAGTCAGTGATGCCATTCAGCCATCTCATCCTCTGTCGTCCCCTTCTCCTCCTGCCCCCAATCCCTCCCAGCATCAGGGTCTTTTCCAATGAGTCAACTCTTCGCCATAGGTACGGACCTAACAGAAGCAGAAGATATTAAGAAGAGGTGGCAAGAATACCCAGAAGAACTGTACAGAAAAGAGCTTCATGACCCAGATAATCATGATAGTGTGATCACTCATCTAGAGCCAGACATCCTGGAATGTGAAGTCAAGTGGGTCTTAGGAAGCATCACTACGAACAAAGCTAGTGGAGGTGATGGAATTCCAATGGAGCTATTTCAAATCTTGAAAGATGATGATGTGAAAGTGCTGCACTCATTATGCCAGCAAATTTGGAAAACTCAGCGGTGGCCACAGGACTGCAAAAGGTCAGTTTTCATTCCAACCCAAAAGAAAAGCAATGCCAAAGAATGCTCAAACTACCACACAATTGCACTCATCTCACATGCTAGTAATGTTCAAAATTCTCCAAGCCAGGCTTCAGCAGTATGTGAACTGTGAACTTGCTGATGTTCAAGCTGGTTTTAGAAAAGGCAGAGGAACCAGAGATCAAATTGCCAACATCCACTGGATCATGAAAAAGTAAGAGAGTTCCAGAAAAACATCTACTTCTGCTTTATTGACTATGCCAAAGCCTTTGACTGTGTGGATCACAATAAACTGTGGAAAATTCTGAAAGAGATGGGAATACCAGATCACATGACCTGCCTCTTGAGAAACCTATATGCAGGTCAGGAAGCAACAGTTAAAACTGGACATGGAACAACTGACTGGTTCCAAATAAGAAAAGGAGTACATCGGGGCTATATATTGTCACCCTGCTTATTTAACTTATATGCAGAATATATCATGAGAAATGCTAGGCCATTCAGGTATGACCTAAATCAGATCCC
This sequence comes from Oreotragus oreotragus, assembly GCA_006410675.1. Taxonomy (NCBI): domain Eukaryota; kingdom Metazoa; phylum Chordata; class Mammalia; order Artiodactyla; family Bovidae; genus Oreotragus; species Oreotragus oreotragus. The sequence goes on from SJYX01015617.1 coordinate 66,214, forward strand.
TTATGTTTATAGAGTGGAAGTGACAAATAGATTCAAGGGATTAGCTCTAATAGACAGAGTACCTGAAGAACAATGGATGGAGATTCATAACATTGTACAGGAGGCAGTGATCAAAACCATCCCCAAGAAAAAGAAATGCAACAAGGCAAAGTGGTTGTCTGAGGAGGCTAAGTCATATCCAACTCTGCAACCCCATGGACTGCAGCAAGCCAGGCTTCCCTGTCTTTCACCATCTCCATGAGTTTGCTCAAACTCATGTCCATTGGGTCAGTGGTGCCGCCAGCCATCTCATCCTCTGTCATCCCCTTCTCCTTGTGCCTTCAGTGTTTCCCAGCATCAGGGTCTTTTTCAATGAGGGGGCTCTTCACATCAGGTGGCCAAAGTATTGGAGCTTCAGCTTCAGCATCAGTCCTTCCAACAAAAAATCAGGATTGATTTCCTTTAGGATCCACTGGGTTGATCTCCTTGCAGTCCAAGGGGCTCTCAAGAGCCTTCTGTAGCACCCCAGTTCAAAAGCATTAATTCTTCAGTATTCAGCCTTAGTTTTGGTCCAACTCTCACATCCATACATATCTACTGGAAAAACCATAGCTTTGACTATATGGACATTTTTCTGCAAAGTGATATCTCTGCTTTTTAATATGCTGTCTAAGTTTATAATAGCTTATCTTCCAAGGATCATCCATCTTTTTAATTTTGTGGCTGCAGTCACTGTCTGTAGCAATTTTGACCCTTAAGAATATAATATCTGCCACCGTTTCCACTTTTTCCCTCTTCTATTTGTCATGAAGTGATGGAAGTAGATGCCATGATCTTCACTTTTTGAATTTTGTTGTGGCATATGATGTCATATTTGATGTGGCACACATATACAATGGAGTATTAACCATAAAAATGTCATTTGTAGCAACATGAATAAACCTAGATATTATTATATGGAATGACATAAGTCAGGAAGAGAAGTACAAATACCATAATCATTTATGTGTGGAATCTAAAATATGACACAAATGAATTTATTTACAAAGAGAAACAGACTCACAGACAGCAAATGTATGGCTACCAGAAGAGAAAAGGGGTAGGGTGGGGAAGGGATAATTTGGGTGGTTGGAGTTAGCATATACAAACTGCTATACATAAAACTGATTGAGAAAACCAAGGTCATACTGTATAGCACAGGGCACTATATTCAATATCCTGTAATAAACCACAATGGAAAGGAATATGGTTATATATATATATCAGTTCAGTTCAGTTCAGTCGCTCAGTCGTGTCTGAATCTTTGCAACCCCATGAATCACAGCTTGTAAATAAACCATACTTCAATAAAAATAAAAATTAAAAAATTCTCATTTACATTAAAAAAATAAAATACCTAGGAGTAAACTTAACCAAAGAGGTGAAAGACCTATACTCTGAAAACTATAAGGCGTTATTGAAAGAATGGAAGATGATACAAATAAATGGAAAGATAAACCATACTCATTGATCAAAAGAATTAAAATTGTTAAAATGGCTATACAACCCTAATCAATCTATATGTTCAATACAAAATACCAAAGGAAATTTTCACAAGGTAGAACAAGAATCTTAAAGTATGTATCAAACCACAAAAGACCCCAAATAGCCAAGACAATCTTCAGAGATGAGAATAAAGCTGGACATTTATTGCTCTTGATTTTACTCCAAGCTATAATAGTCAAAGCAGTACGATACTGGCATGAAAAGAGATATATACATCAATGGAGTATAGTAGAGTCCAGAAATAAATCCATGCACTTATAGCCAATTAATCTCCAAAAATGGGAGCAAAAATACACAATGGAGAAAAAATAATCTCTTCAATAAATAGTATTGAGGAAACTGGACAAATACTTTCAAATGAATGAAACTGAACCACTATTTCACACCATGTACAAAAATAAATTCAAAAGGCATGAAAGACTTGAATGTAAGACCTGAAACCATAAAAGTCCTAGAAAATAAAGGCAATTTCATCTTTGATATTAGTCTCAGCATTATTTTTGTCCTTGCCTTCTTAGGCAAGGGCAATAAAAGCAAATGAACAACAAATGGGATTCTTCAAACTAAAAATTTCATGCACAGCAAAGGAAAAAACTAGCAGAACACAGAGACAGCCTACTCAGTGGGATAAGGCATTTCTATTTCATATTTTCAATAAGGAATTAATATCCAAAATATAAAAGAACACAAAAAACTTAATAAAAAATTAACCACCTCATTAAAATATGGGCAGAGAACATGGATAGATATTTTTTGAAAAAGTGCACACAGATAACCAACAGGAACATGAAAAGATGCTCAGTTCAGTTCAGTTGCTCAGTCATGTCCCACTCTTTGCGACCCCATGAATCGCAGCACACCAGGCCTCCCTTTCCATCACCAACTCCCAGAGTTCACTCAGATTCACGTCCATCGAGTCAGTGATGCCATCCAGCCATCTCATCCTCTGTTGTCCCCTTTTCCTCCTGCCCCCAATCCCAGCCAGCATCAGAGTCTTTTCCAATGAGTCAACTCTTCGCATGAGGTGGCCAAAGTACTGGAGTTTTAGCTTCAGCATCATTCCTTCCAAAGAAATCCCAGGGTTGATCTCCTTCAGAATGGACTGGTTGGATCTCCTTGAAGTCCAAGGGACCCTCAAGAGTCTTCTCCAACACCACAGTTCAAAAGCATCAATTCTTCGGTGCTCAGCCTTCTTCACAGTTCAACTCTCACATTCATACATGACTACTGGAAAAACCACAGCCTTGACTAGAAGGACCTTAGTCGGCAAAGTAATATAGCTAATCATCAGGGAAATGTAAATCAAAACTACAATGAGATATCCCCTTAACACAGGTCAGAAGGTCTATTATCAAGAAGATAAGAAACATTAAATTTTGGCAAGAATGTAGAGATAAGGAAACACTTGTACACTTGATTGGATCATAACTTGGTGCAGGCACTATGGATAACTTTATGAAGTTTTCTCAAAAAATTAAAAATAGAAGTACTATATGATTCAGCATTTCCAGTCACAGGTATTTATCTGAAAAAAAAAAAAACAGAAACACTAATTTGAGAAAAATATATATGCACAACAATGTTCATTGTAGCATTATTCCCAATAGCCAAGGTACAGAAGCAACCTGCAAGTACATTAATAGATGAATGGTTAAAGAAGATATGGTGTGATACATATATCTATATATATCACACATACACACACACACACATATATAATGGAATATAATTTAGCCATTAAAAAAAAAAGAAACTCTGCTATTTGCAACATGGATGGACCTAGAGTATATTATACTAAGTGAAATAAGTCATACAAAGACAATTAGAGTATAATTTCACTTATGTGTGAAATTTATAAAACAAAACGAATACAACAAAACAGAAACAGACTCACAGGTATAGGAAACAAACTAGTGGTTGACAAAGGAAAGGGGTATTGGGGAGGCAGGTGAAAAATGTGAAGGGGATTAATGAGGCACAAACTTCCAGCTATAAAATAAATGTAATGGAGAGGAAAGCTACCATATAAGGTACATAGCCAATAATATTGTAATAGCTTTGTATCATGATTCATGATAATCAGACTTATTAGGATCATTTTAATTGTACATAAATATCAAATAGCTGTATTGAGGCACACCTGAAATGAATATGCTATTGTATATCAATTATGCTCAAATGGAAAGAAAGGAAGATAGAAAGGTGTTAAGTACAAGAACAGGTGAAAATGGGAAACAAACATTTACTCAGGGAAAATAAATCTGTGGTCCTTTGAGACTATAGCTTCTGAAGAGCTGTCTGTACTTTGGCTCTGAAAGTGTTACACTATACAACTGCTTTCTGTATAATTCAGGAAAAGGAACTGTGAAACTTAGATAATTTTTGCATGTCATTAAATACTTGGCAGCTTATGGATGCCCTCTTAAGCTTAAGTGTGTTTTCTCCTCTTTTTGCCTCAATATTTTCCCACTTTTTAAAGGTTATAAGTTGTTGTTGTTGTTCAGTTGCCCAGTCGTGTCTGACCCTTTGTGACCCCATGGACTGAAGCATGTCAGGCCTTCCCGTTCCTCAGCATCTCCTGGAGTTTGCCCAAGTTCATGTTCATTGCATCAGTGATGCTGTCCAGCCATCTCATCCTCTGACACCCTCTTCTTCTTCTGCCTTCAGTCTTTCCCAGCATCAGGGATTTTTCCAATGAGTTGTCTGTTCGCATCAGATTACCAAAATACTGAAGCTTCAGCTTAAGCATCAGTCCTTCCATTGAAAGTTCAGGTTTACTCTCCCTTAAGATTGACTGGTTTGATCTCCTTGCTGTCCACGGTACTTTCAGGAGCCATCTCCAGCACCACAGTTCAAAGGCATCAATTCTTTGTTGTTCTGCCTTCTTTATGCTCCAGCTCTCACAGCTGTACATGACCACTGGGAAGACCATAGCCTTGACTATATGGACCTTTGTCAGCAATTTCTCTGCTTTTCAACACACTGTCTATGTTTGTCATTGCTTTCCTGCCAAGAAGCAAACGTCTTCTGATTTCATGGCTGCAATCAACAACCGCAGTGATTTTGGAGCCAAGAAGAAGAAATCTGTCACTATTTCCACGTTTCCCCTTCTATTTGCCATGCAGTAAGGGGAGAATGTCATGATCTTACGTTTTTTAATATTTAGTCTGAAGCCTTCTCCTTCACTCTCATCAAGATACTCTTAATTCCTCTTCACTTTCTACAAACGTCTTCTGATTTCATGGCTGCAATCAACAACTGCAGTGATTTTGGAACCAAGAAGAAGAAATCTGTCACTATTTCCACGTTTCCCCTTCTATTTGCCATACAGTAGGGGGAGAATGTCATGATCTTACGTTTTTTTAATATTTAGTCTGAAGCCTTCTCCTTCACTCTCATCAAGATACTCTTAATTCCTCTTCACTTTCATTGGAGTGGTGTCATCCAAGAATGTGAAGTTGTTGATGTTTCTCCCACCTATCTTTATATCCTTCAAGGATCACTGCCTTGCCATGGTGAAGGAGCCTTGCATGACTCAATGAAGTCATGAGCCATGCCAAACAGGACCAGCCAAGATGGATGGGGCATAGCAGAGAGTTCTGACAAAACGTGATACACTGGAGGAGGGAGTGGCAAGCACTCCAGTATACTTGCTGTGAGAACCTCATGAACTGTATGTATAAAAGCCCAAAAAAATTATGAGAGGTGACTCTTAAAGTCATGTTTAGGGAGATTTAAAGTTTTATCAATACAGATTTATCTGGCTTCAGGGAGAAATGATGAAAAACAACATTTCTTACCACAGAATCACTCAGATGACTTCTCTGGGCAGTACTGCAAACATCACCAACTTTTATAAGTTATGAAAATGTAATCTTAGAAAATAACCCCTTTTGTAAAATCTATTTTACAGACTTCCAGCATATTTCAGTCAAAATATGTAAAAACAAGGTTTAAGTGACATTTGAAACAGCAACAAACAAATTTAGAATTGTATTTTTATTACTATGTAAAAATAAAGAAGTGACATTTAGAACTATTTTACCTGAATGCTTTTCTGTTCTCTCTAAACAAAATGTGAAGTTTTTCAATTTGCTGGACCTGAATTTTGTCTAAAGAAATAGAAGTCATTTGGGGTCCAAGGGAATAAATATTTTAAATATCACAAAAAGATCCTCCTTAAAAGAAGTAGATGTTTTGTTAAAGTTGGTTGATAGGGACTTATAAAAAAAGAAAAGAAGTAGATATAAGATGACATTCATTTTATTCTTTGTATTTTCCCACATTTCCAAAATTTTATAATAAATAAGCATAGTTTTTATATGGAAAAAGTAATTTAATGGGGTAAGAGATAAAATTACATTAAGGTAGCTCTCCACCAGTACAAGATGAGGGTTGATGCATACCAATGGAGTTTGTTATGTATGGAAGGGAGATAAAAATACAAAAATAATTCCCCATTTTCTTGCAACTCCTTAACCTGAATTATTGATATATTACTAGTTTCATTTGTGTATATCTCACATAAGTATTAAAAAGTATAATAATAACTAAAAAGCAGAATAGTCACCCTTTCTGTGCTCTGACACCACAACAGTAAACTAAAAAGAAAAGTAACTCAGCATCCAGAAAACAATTAAGAAATTGATATTACTGTCATCTTCTTAGGTGGACAATAAATGACAAGAATATGAGGAAAAAGAGTCTGACCAACTTTCCCAGGAGGGGAAAATTTGTTTTAACCCCAAGTTCAAGTCATCCAAATTGCACTGGAGAATGTGGCAATCAAAATGTCCTGTCATGAATGTGTAATTTAAAAAATAATAATAATAATATTTGCTTGAGTGGTGATTATGTCCAGAAAAAAAATCACTGATTAAAAATATAATAAATCCTATAAAATAGAAAAGAAAAGAAATGAAAAGTGAGTGCTTTTGATATATACCAGCAATTAAAAGGTGGAACCTGAAACTAAAAACAAAATAGCATTTACATCAGCACCAAAAAAACTGAAGTACTTAAGCATAAATATACCAAAATATGTAAAAGATTTATTTGAAGAAAGCTACAGAACTTTGATGAATAAAATTAAAGAATTGAATAGTTTTCTCTGGCAGCTCTGTGGCAAAGAATCCACCTGCCAATGCAGGAGACAAGAGTTCAATCCCGTGATCATGGAAAACCACACATGCCACAGAGCAAACAGAGTTCATGTGCTACAACTACTGAGCTTGTGCTCTAGAACCTGGGGGCCACAACCAATGAGCCCAGGCACCCCAACTGCTAAAGCCCACATACCCTAGTGCCCATGCTCTATGACAGGAGAGGTCACTGTAGCTGCGACTAGAGAGGAGCTTCCACTCACTGAAACTATAGAAAAGTCTAGTAGCAACAAAGACCCAGAACAGCCAAAAATAAATAAACAAATAAAAATTTTAAAAAAAGTATAAAAAAAGAACTGAACAAAGATTCCTCTTTCAAGGGTAAGAACAAGTCTTTCAACATTGTAATATGTCACTTCTTCTCAACTTAATCTATATTTTCAATACAATCACCAAAATCCCATCGAGTTATCTTATGGATATAGACAGTGAAAGTGAAAGTGGGCTCAGTCATGTCCTACTCTTTGCGACCCCATGGACTGTTAGTGTAATTCTCTAGGCCAGAATATTGGAGTGGGTAGCCTTTCCCTTCTCCAGGGGATCTTCCCAACCCAAGGATTGAACCTAGGTCTCCCAATTGTGGGCGGATTCTTTACCAGCTGAGCCACAAGAGAAGTTCAAGAATACTGGAGTGGGTAACCTATCCCTTCTCCAGAAGCTCTTCTCAACCCAGAAATCGAACTGGGGTCTTCTGCATTGCAGGCGGATTCTTTACCAACTGAGTTATCAGGGAACCCCATGTATATAGACAAACATACCCTAAAGTTTATATGGAGTAGAAAAAGATCCAAAATCACCAACATAATATTGAAGAAGTCTGAGAACTGAAACTACCTGACTCATTCAAGACTTATTATAAGGTTATAGTTATCAAGATAATGTGGCATTAGTGAAAAAAAGACAAAAAATAAAAACAAATACCAGTGGAAGGGCAAAGAGAGCCCAGAAATAGACCCCCATAAGTAGAGTCAACTGATCTTAGCGAAGACAATATGATGGATCATCTTAAACAAATGACACTTGAACAACTGGACACCTGCCGGGAGCCAGCACGAGGAGTCCCACCTGTGGCAAAGGTCATGAGGTTAAGGGGCCCAATAGGCAAAGGCAAGTCGGGCCTTAAGGGAGCCTCGCTGGATCTGCTTGTACATCTGCCCCAAAACCAGAGTCTGCCTGCTTTACTGTTTTATGCTTTCCACCTACTCTTCTGACATTAACAGGGGGTTGTCCCCCCACCACCTTTTTCTGGAAAAAGTTAATTTAGAGCTTTTAGATAATAAATCTCCTGAGCATAATAAGAGTGTTTCAATCCAAAAACCCCTCTGATGGCTTTCTAGCCTGCCTGCTGGACTCTTACAGCTGTGCATGTGATTGTTTGCAGCCTCCTGACCGTGAGAGGCACAGGAAGCTTAAACATCCTAGGAATGTAGGGGCTTCCGAGGAGTCAAAATCATTAGAATAGGACTGATTAAGAGTTTCATTTGTTGAGCCAATACTTGCTGCCAAGTTTTCATATCTTTTATTTGTTGATATAGTTGTTATGTAGAAAAAGTAGGTAGTAGCCCTGGTATTAGCAACATTGGATCTTTTAGCTAAGTATTTTCTTTGTTATAACCCACTGCACCTTTTTTCTACAGGAATGTAACTTTATTTAGTACTTTGAGGGTGATACAGATTAAAGAAAAAGTACTTCAAGGGAAAAAGAGTTTTCTGGTTGATAGACATTTTTCTAGGAAAAGAGCCATAAAAGTGTTAATAGGCCCTCTGGCCAGAAAATGATGTAAAACCACCTAAGACCTTTTGTATATGGGAAGGTATGCAAAAGAAAGCCTGGTCTTAATAAAGGTCAGGACTGCTGCCCCTGCATGACTCTGCATATTCCATTATTTCTTTGCGTACAACTTGGGGTATATAAGCTGCTTTTGAAAATAAAGTTGTGGGTCTGGCACTGATGCTTGGTTCCCTCATGTCATTCTTTTCTCCCTTTTCAGGCTGAGTTCCTATCTGGAGCTTGGAGGCTCACCATGTCTACTTATTTGCCCTGGCTTCTAAGACCCATGCAAGAGGGAGCCCAAGGTGGGACACCCTCCACTATTCAAGCAGGTGCCAGTGGCCTACGTAGACAGTGCAAGTTTCTTATCTTGGAACTTTATTGATTCTCCACGTAAACCAAGTTATTCAGCCTCTTTTCTCCACTAATTTTCCTATTACACTATTCTTTCCTAATCTCTCTTTATATCGCTAATAAATAGGTCTCTCCTCGCTGACTCTGTCCCTGCTTCAAATTTCCTGGATCGACAGGGGCTGGACCCCGGGAGACACCTACATACAATGAAATTAATCTACAACTTCACTAAAATTAACACAAACTGAACCATAGATGTAAACTATCAAGCCCCTAGAAGGTAGCAGAGGAGAAATTTTAGATAACTATAAGTGTGGTGATTCTTTTTTAGATACAACACCAAAGACACAATCCATGAAAGAAATAGTTAAGGTGGATTTCATTAAAATTAAAACATTTTGCTCTGTGAAAGACAGTGTAAAGAGAAGTAGAAATACAAACTACACATTGCAAGAAAATATTTGTAAAATGCATGTCTGATAAAGAAATATTATTGAAATATAAAAAGAACTCTTAAAACTGAATAATAAGAAAACAAATCATCTACCTTAAAGATGATCCCAAAACCTTAGCAGACACTTTATCAAAGATAAGTGGACAGCAAATAAGCACAGGAAAAGATGTTCTCCATCATTCACACTGAGGGAAATGCAAATTGAAACAAGATACCACTACAAACTTAGTAGAACAAACAAAATTCAGAATCCTGACAATATCAAATACTGGTGAGGATGTGGAGCAACTGGGATGCTCCTACATTACTGGTAGAAATGTGAAATGGTACACTCGCTTCGGAAAACATTCTGGTCATTTCATATAAAATTAAATATACTCTTACCATACAATACAGATCATGTTCCTTGGCATTTACCCAAAGGAACTGAAAGATTATGTCCACACAAAAAGCTGCACAGGGATGTTTATAGTAGCTTAATCCACCATGGTCAAAACTTGGAAGCAATCAAAATGTCAGCTGAAGGGGTAAGTAAACTGAATGAACAAACAAAATTCAGAATCCTGACAATATCAAATACTGGTGAGGATGTGGAGCAACTGGGATGCTCCTACATTACTGGTAGAAATGTGAAATGGTACACTCGCTTCGGAAAACATTCTGGTCATTTCATATAAAATTAAATATACTCTTACCATACAATACAGATCATGTTCCTTGGCATTTACCCAAAGGAACTGAAAGATTATGTCCACACAAAAAGCTGCACAGGGATGTTTATAGTAGCTTAATCCACCATGGTCAAAACTTGGAAGCAATCAAAATGTCAGCTGAAGGGGTAAGTAAACTGAAGCACATTCCAACAATGGCATACTATTCTGAGCTAAAAAGAAATGAGCTATCAAGTCATGAAAAGATATGGAGGAAGTTTAATTCATATTCTCAAGTGAAAGAAGCCAATCTCACAAGAAGCCATCGTACCACATGACTCCAACCATATGACATTCCGGAAAGGGCAAACCATGGAGACAGTAAGAAAATTAATGTTTACCCCAGGCCAGGAATGAAGGGAAGAATGAAGAGGTGGATCACAGAGGGATTCAGGGTAGAGAAAATTCTTTGTATGATAATATAACAATGACCATATATCATTATATATGTCTATGATCCCATAGAATATGCAATATTAAGAGTGAACCTTGAAGCATTACCTGACACGAGTCAGAATCACCATGATCAAAAAAACCTACAAACAATAATTCTGAAGAAGATATGGAAAAAAGGGAACCTTCCTCCAGTGTTGATGGGAATGTAAATTGGTATAGCCACTTGGGAGAACAGTATAGAAAATCCTTTAAAAACAAATGAGAATGAAATTGCCCAGTATATCCCACTACTGGACATATACCCTGAGAAAACTACAACAATTCAAAAAGATGCGTATACAGCATTCATTGTAACAATATTTACAATAGCCAAGACATCAAAGCAACCTAGATGGCCATCAACAGATGAATAGATAGAGAACATGTGGTGCATATATACAATGGGATATTACACAGCCATCAAAAGGAACAAATCTGAGTCAGTTGTAGTGAGGTAGTTGAACCTAGAGACTGTTACACAGAGTGGAGTAAGTCAGAAAGAGAAAAGCAAATATCAACCCATATGTATGTAATCTAGAAAAACACTACTGATGAAACCATTTGCACGGAAAGAATGGAGATCCAGATGTAAAAAGACCTGTTGATAAAGTAGGAAAAGGAAAGGGTTGGAGGAATTGAGAAAACAGCATTGACATATATACACTATCACGTATAAAACAAAACTAGTGGGAAGCTGCTGTATAACACAGGGACTCCAGCTTGGTTCTCTGTTATGTCCTAGAGGGGTGTGATGGGAAGGGGAGGGAGGGTAAACAGGGAGGGAATTGTATGGCAAAAGTCAACACAACATTGTAAAGCAATTTCCCTCCTATTAAAAAATAAAGTACAAGTAAATTTTAAAAAGAGTGAAATCTAAGGTCAACTCTGAACTTTGGCTGATTATGATGTGCAAAGCTGGGTTCATGTTAAAAAATATAAATATACAATTCTGGTGAGTGATTTTGATGAAACCAGGGAACTGTGCATGTTTTGTGGAGGTAGAATGCATAGAAGAAATCTTATTAACCCCCTCTGAATGTTTTTGTAGGTCTAAAGGTCCAGCTAGTCAAGGCTATGGTTTTTCCAGTAGTCATGTATGGATGTAAGAGTTGGACTGTGAAGAAAGCTGAGGGCCAAAAAACTGATGCTTTTGAACTGTGGTGTTGGAGAAGACTCTTGAGAGTCCCTTGGACTGCAAGGAGATCCAACCAGTCCATTCTGAAGGAGATCAGCTCTGGGATTTCTTTGGAAGGAATGATGCTAAAGCTGAAACTCCAGTACTTTGGCCACCTCATGTGAACAATTGACTCATTGGAAAAGACTCTGATACTTGGAGGGATTGGGGGGAGGAGGAGAAGGGGATGACAGAGGATGAGATGTCTGAATGTCATCACAGACTCGATGAATGTGATTTTGAGTGAATTCAAGGAGTTGATGATGGACAGGGAGGCCTGGCATGCTATGATTCATGGGGTCACAAAGAGTTGGACACGAGTGAGCAACTGAACTGAACTAAATACCACCCTTAAAAATAAAGTCTTAAAATTTTTAAATTGTTGTTGTGCAGTCCCTCAGTCATGTCCCACTCTTTGCAACCCCATGGACTTCAGCAAGCCAGGTTCCCCTATCCTTCACCATCTCCTGGAGATTGCTCAAACTCATGTCCATTGAGTCGGTGATGCCATCCAACCATCTCATCCTCTGTCATGCCTTTCCCTTCCTGTCTTCAATATTTCCCAGCATTAGGGTCTTTTCTAATGGCCGGCTGTTCACATCAGGAGCCAAAATATTGGAGCTTCAACTTCAGCATCAGTCTTTCTAATGAATATCTAGGAGTTATTTCCTTTAGGATTGACTGGTTTGATATCCTTGCAGTCCAAGGGACTCTCAAGAGTTTTTTCCAACACATTTCAAAAGTATCAATTCTTTCACTTTCAGCCTTCTTAATGGTCCAACTCTCACATCCATACACAAGTACTGGAAAAACCATAGCTTTGACTAGATGGACCTTTGTCAGCGAAGTAATGTCTCTGCTTTTTAATGCCCTTTCTAGGTCTGTCACAGCTTTTCTTTCAAGGAGCAAGTGTGTTTTTCTTTTTTATTAAATAATTTTTTAATTGAAGGACAATTGCTTTACATAATTTTATGGTTTTTCTCTCAAAACTCAACGTGAATAAGCCATGAAGAGAAGTGAAGTGAATTGAAGTGAGTCGCTCAGTCCTGCCCAACTCTTTGCGACCCCGTGGACTGTAGCCTGCCAAGCTCCTCTGTCCCTGCGATTCTCCAGGCAAGAATACTGGAGTGGGTTACCATTTCCTCTCCATAGATATACATATATTCACTCCCTCTTGAACCTCCTTCCTGTCTCCCTCCCCATCCCAGCCCTGTAGGTGGACACAGAGCTCCTGTTTGAGTTTACTGCCACATACTGCAAATTCCCATTGGCTGTCTATTTTACATATGGTAATGTAAGTTTCCATGTTACTCTCCATACAGCTCATCCTTTCTTCCCCCTCCCCATGTCCATAAGTCTGTTCTCTATGTCTGCCTCTCCACTGCTGCTCTGCAAATAAATTCTTCAGTACCATCTTTCTAGATTCTGTATATATGCATTAGAAAATGATATTTATCTTTCTCTTCCTGACTTACTTTACTGTGTATAACAGGCTCTAGGTTCATCCACCACATTAGAACTGACTCTAATGTGATCCTTTTTATGGCTGAGTAATATTCCACTGTGTATATATAGTGCAAATTGCTTGTCCATTCATCTGTCGATGGACATCTAGGTTGTTTCCATGTTCTAGTTATTGTAAGTAGTAGACATGTGATACATGTGTATTTTTCACTTTTGCTTTCCTCAGTGTATATGCCTAGGAGTGGGATTGCTGGGTCATATGGTTGTTTTATTCCTAGTTTTTAAAGGAATATCCATACCATCTTCCATAGTAGCTGTATCAATTTACATTCCTACCAACAGTGCAAGAAGGTTCCCTTTTCTCCACACCCTCTCCAGCAATTATTGCTTGTAGACAGTTTGATGATGGCCTTTCTGACCAGTGTGAGGTGATACCTCACTGTAGTTTTGATTTGCATTTCTCTAATAATGAGTGATGTTGAGCATCTTTTCATGTGTTGTCAACCACCTATGTGTCTTCTTTGGAGAAGTGTCTGTTTAGGTCTTTTTCCCACTTTTTGATTGGGTTGTTTGTTTTCCTGGTATTGAATTGTATGAGCTGCTTGTATATTTGGGGAATTAAACCTTTGTCAGTTGTTTCATTTATTATTATTTTCTCCCATTGTGAGGGTTGTCTTTTCATCTTGCTTATATAGTTTCCTTTGTTGTGCAAAAGATTTTAACTTTAATCAAATACCTTTTGTTTACTTTTGTTTTAATTTTCCTTGCACTGGGAAGTGGATCATAGAGGATCTTGCTTTGATTTATGTCAATTGAGTATTCTGCCTATGTTTTCCCCTAAGAGTTTTATAGTTTCTGGCCTTACATTTAGGTCTTTAATCCATTTTTAGTTTATTTTGATGTATGGTGTTAGGAGGTGTTCTAATTTCATTATTTTACATGCAGCTATCCAGTTTTCACATCACCATTTCTTGAATAGGCTGTCTTTACCCCATTGTATATTCTTGTCTCCTTTTCAAAAATAAGGTACCCACAGGTGCATGGGTTTATTTCTGGGCTTTCTATCTTATTGTCTATATTTCTGCTTTTGTGCCAGCACCATACTGTCTTGATGACTATAGTTCTGCAGTATAATCTGAAGTCAGGAAGGTTGATTCCTCCAGCTCCATCCTTCCTTCTCAAGACTGCTTTGGCTATTTGGGGTCATTTGTCATTCCATATGAATTGTGAAATATTTTGTTCTCATTCTGGAAAATGTCATTGATAAAATATTAAGGATCACATTGAATCTGTAGATTGCATTTGACAGTATAATCATTTTCACAATGTTAATTCTTCCTGCCCAAGAGTATGGAATATCTCTCCATCTGTTTATGTCACCTTTTATTTCTTTCATTAATGTATTATAATTTTCTGTGTACAGTTCTTTTGTCTCCTTAAAAAGTTTACCCCTAGATATTTTACTCTTTCTGTTGCAATGGTGCCTGAGATTGATTCCTTAACTTCTCTTTCTGATTTTTGTGTATAGATTTTGTATTCCATGACTTTGCTAAATTCACTGATTAGCTCTAGTAATTTTCTGATAGTATCTTTAGGGTTTTCTATGTATCAGTTGAGTTCAGTCCAGTCGCTCAGTCATGTCTGACTCTCCGTGACCCCATGAATCACAGCATGCCAGGCCTCCCTGTCCATCACCAACTCCCACAGTTCACTCAAATTCGTGTCCATCGAGTCAGTGATGCCATCCAGCCATCTGATCCTCTGTCGTCCCCTCTCCTCCTGCCCTCAATCACTCCCAGCATCAGGGTCTTTTCCAATGAGTCAACTCTTCACATGAGGTGGCCAAATTTTTGGAGTTTTGTGTTGAGCATCAGTCCTTCCAATAAACACNAGTCAGTGATGCCATCCAGCCATCTGATCCTCTGTCGTCCCCTCTCCTCCTGCCCTCAATCACTCCCAGCATCAGGGTCTTTTCCAATGAGTCAACTCTTCACATGAGGTGGCCAAATTTTTGAAGTTTTGTGTTGAGCATCAGTCCTTCCAATAAACACCCAGGACTGATCTCCTTTAGGATGGACTGGTTAGATCTCCTTGCAGTCCAAAGGACTCTCAAGAGTCTTCTCTAACACCACAGTTCAAAATCATCAGTTCTTCGATGCTCAACTTTCATCACAGTTGAACTCTTACATTCATACATGACCACTGGAAAAACCATAGCCTGGACTAGATGGACCTTTGTTGGCAAAGTAATATCTCTGCTTTTTAATATGCTGCCTAAATTGGTCATAAATTTCCTTCCAAGGAGTGTCTTTTAATTTCATGGCTGCAATCACCATCTGTGATGATTTAGGAGCCCCCAAAAATAAAGTCTGACATTGTCTCACTGTTTCCCCATCTAATTCCCATGAAGTGATGGGACCAGATGCCATGATCTTCGTTTTCTGAATGTTGAGTTTTAAGCCAACTTTTTCGCTCTCCTCTTTCACTTTCATCAAGAAGTTTTTTAGTTCCTCCTCACTTTCTGCCATAAGGGTACTGTCATCTGCATANGTAGTTTTATTCCCAGTCTTTTAAGACATCTCCATGCTATTCTCCATAGTGGCTGTAACAATTTGCATTCCCACTAACAATGCAAGAGGGTTCACTTTTCTCCACAACATCTTCAGCATTTATTATTTGTAGATTTTTTGATGATGGTCATTCTGACCCATGTAAGGTGATACCTTACTGTAGTTTTGATTTCCATTTCTTTAATAATGAATAATGTTGAGCATCTTTTCATGTGTTAGCCATCTGTATATCTTCTTTGGAGAAATGTCTATTTAGTTCTTCTGCCTACTTTTTTATTTGATTGTTTGTTTTTCTTGTATCGAGCTGCATGAGCTGCTAGAATATTTTGGAAATTAATCCTTTGTCAGTTGTTTCATTTGTTATTATTTTCTCCCATTCTGAGGGTCTTCTTTCACCTTGTTTATAGTTTCCTTCATTGTGCAAAAGCTTTTAAGTTTAATTAGGTCCCATTTGTGTATTTTTTATTTTATTTCCATTACTCTATGAGGTAAGTCATACAGGATCTTCCTGTGATTTATGTAAAAGAGTGTTCTGCCTAAGTTTTCCTCTAAGAGTTTTATTATTTTTGGTCTTACAGTTAGATCTTTAATCTATTTTGATTATTTTTTATTATTTTATTTTTGTGTATGATGTTAGAAGAGTTCTAGTTTCATTCTTTTATATGTCATTTTAACTTAATTGTTTCATTTCTAATCATTGGTCTCCACTAACATTTGTTAGAGGCAGGATCCACAGATAAGGCTGATTTCCACTTTTATCCTGATTCTTCATTGTGCTTTGATTGAGGTGCCCACACAAACTTGACCAACACTCAGGGTTTCAGTCCTGCATCTCCTGTCTCTCTAGGAGCAAGACCTATTGATGGGACAATGCCTTGCCCAGTGTTACCTTCTGATTCTGACTATGGTCATTCCAGCCTTCAGATGACTTTCTTCAGAGGGTAGGATCAAGAAGTCCACAAAATACTGCTTAAAAAAGCGGTGAAATCTCACAGTGACAAAACCCCCATGAGCTGAGACCTCTTGCAAACTGTGTGTTTGTGAGAGCCTGTCTCTTGGCTCAGAACCATTCTTGTGGACATTCCTGCATCTTACAATATCTCACAATACAGTATTCTCTGTAGTAACACAGTGCATATATTGTAGCTTCCTTACAGAAGGAAAGCACACACAAATATACAAGCAGAAAATGTACTGAGAAATTATGAACACATGAGCCCTTTGGTCACTGCTAACTAAACAATGACAACAACGACAACAAAAACTAGACAGTATATAGAGGTCACATGTTTGCTATTGTTTATTGGATAAATCATGTTTGACTCTTTTGTGACCCCATGGACTGTAACTTCCCAGGCTCCTCTGTCCTTGGACTTTCCCAGGGGAGAAAACCAGAGTGGGTTGCCATTTCCTTTTCCAGGAGATCTTGACTAGGGATCAACTCCATCTGTCCTGCATTGCAGGTGGACTTTTAACCACAGAGCCATCAGGGAAGCCCACTGATATTACACGGCTACACATAAAAGCAGTGATTAACTAAATGGACAACTGCCATTTGAGGTGTGTTGAAAGTATATGCAATCAGCAGAGGAATGGAAACAAAAGAAGAGGTGATAACATGTATACCATGGAATATTACTCAACCATAAAAAGGAATGAAATTGGGTCATTTGTGGAGATGTGGATGGACCTAGAGACTGTCATGCAGTGTCAGAAAGAGAAAAGCAAATACAAATAATAAACATACTAATTAATGTATATATTGTTGCATATATGCAGAATCTGAAAAACAAATGGTATAGATTATCTTATTTACAAGTAGAAATAGAGACACAGACTACAGAACAGATGTATGGATACTAAGGAAGTGAAGAAGGGTTAGATGATTTGGGACATTGGGATTGACATGTATACACTATTAAGTATAAAATACATAACAGTGAGAACCTACTATATAGCACAGGGGACTCTTTCAAAAAAAGTTTTTTGTTTTTTGTTTTTTAATTTGAATTTGGTCAAAAAGAAATTAGTGGATTCAGTTATAGAATTTACCTGTCTAAAGACTACGTCTTTTGATAGGTCAGCTATGTATCTGTGCTTCATGAACAGTTATTTACTTTCTTGATTTATATTTGTACACATCTATTACTTCAAATTGGAAATTTGGTTTTATAGATCTATAACAACCATAGAAACAAAAAAATAATATTACAATATAAATTAAGAATTGAAACAGATCTTCCATTGTGTAAGATTCTTAAAAGCTTTAGAGGTTTGACAGAAAACAGCAAACTTCTATAAAGCAATTATCCTCCAATAAAAAAATAAATAAATTTAAATACAAAAAAAGTTTAATAAAAAAAGGTTTTAGTAACATCTTCATCTTGACAGACCATAACTCATGTAGTTTATTCGTATTTTCTAGAACTAGAGATTCTATCCAGATCATGAGTTTCTCAGTTTTGTTTTGTTTTTCCTTCCTTAAGGTTTTCTAAATGCCCCAAATAAAAACTTTCCTTTCCCCAGCAGAGTCTTGATATTCCTTCTGGAAATTCCTGTGAGTTTTCATCATTTACAGAATAAACTGTGGAAATACTTTCTTGTTTTGTCTTTGGTAAGGGCACTAACAGATATGTGATAGACTCATAACCCTTGAAGATAATGGTGTGAAACTGCTCCAACGGGCTAGAAAACTAGAGATCACACTTCAACCCATCTTTCTTGATGTTCACAAATGATATACTTTTTCTATTAGAGAGTAAAAACTGTCTCTCAATGAATATTCTTTAGTTTTCACCCAAAAGAAACTAAGAATTTTGAAATTTTATGTTTAAAAAAAATCTTTTCAGTGTAACACTTTGTATGCAAAACTATTCATATCTAAACATTGGGTGATGATAAAGAAATCTGTGTTTATTCCAATTATAACATTTTCAGATGATGATCATAATAGCACTAGTTTAACGGACATGACTGAGCGACTGAACTGAACTGAACTGAAATGAACACTAAAAAAGTCTCACTAGCACTATGCAATGTGTTTTATATGTAATTCAACCCCTGTCCCCCCAAACAAGCCAGCAAGGTTAGATTCTCTATGGTATCTCTATTTTAGATAAGCTATAACATTAAGATGTTTAAGTATCTTGCTTCAGATTGACTCAAAGTATTCCTCCTGGTGAAATCTTATTTTGAATTGTATAATGTCTTTATATCACTTTTTAATGCCTTCATTGTAACTTTATTCTACTTGGAGCGAGTCTGATTATTAGCATGGACTTATTCCTTATACAACAAGAAATTGCCACCTTTTAAAATTACAAAATATTTTGACTTATGAGTATTGAATCATCTTTATTTTATGAGAGTTTAGCTGAAAACACTTACATGGCAAACTCCACAGTGGATGTTTTCTGCATATCCAGGGAAAATCTGATTTCTTTCTCCCACTAGCAATTATAATTTAGTGCTTTATTTTCAAATTACTGTATCCAATAACTGCAATATTTCTTCTTGTTTTCAAACACCATATTTTGCTTTTAATTATTTATTTTCTAAGAGCTATCTTGGTAGCTATAATATCTGTGATCAAACTACTCTTTCACTCTCCCATGAGGTGGATTGCAGGCACATATTGTATATATCAAAAAATTGCAGACTAGAAGAAGAACACGACATAGAGCATTTCTTTATGAGCCAGAACAATTCCAAGCAAGCAGGGATATTACATTATATCTCTATTTTTGTAGAGTCAGCCCTGAATATTCATTGGAAGGACTGATGCTGAAGCTGAAACTCCAATACTTTGGCCACCTGATGCAAAGAACTGACTCACTGAAAAAATCCTGATGCTGGGAAAGATTGAAGGCAGGAGGAGAAGGGGACGACAGAGGATGGGGTGGCTGGATGGCATCACAGATTTGATTGGCCTGAGTTTGAGCAAGCTCTGGGAGTTGGTGATAGACAGGGAAGCCTGGCATGCTGCAGCCCATGGGGTCGCAAAGAATCAGACATGACTGAGTGACTAAACTAATTACTCAAAGACTAACGTTAGTCTTTGCAGAGTTAAAAATATAAAGGCACTGACAATGCTTGAAACAAATGACAAAAACGATGACTAGTTCAAAACTAAAAGTCCTTTGCTTGCTTGCTTGCTTGCTAAGTCACTTCAGTCGTGTCCGACTCTGTGTGACCCCATAGATGGCAGCCCACCAGGCTCCCCCATCCCTGGGATTCTCCAGGCAAGAATACTGGAGTGGGTTGCCATTTCCTTCTCCAATGCATGAAAGAGAAAAGTGAAAGTGAAGTCGCTCAGTCTGTCTGACTGTTGGCGACCCCATGGACTGCAGCCCACCAGGCTACTCCATCCATTGGATTTTCCAGGCAAGAGTACTGGGGTGGGGTGCTTGTACTGTCACTTAGAAAAAAAGAAAAAAGAAAAAATTAATGAAAACTGGCGTGGGAGAGAGTAAGTCTACAGAAGAATGGGTGAGAGAAGAAAAGATACTTTGCAAAGTGAATAAATTATTAGTAGAACATTCATACTACTTCCTTAACTCTACATTAAGATCCCAAAAAAAGTGTAGAAAAAAGAAAAAAAGGCATGAGAGGTTGTTGGGGCTTCTTTGTATGAAGCCTATATTTTTCAGCTACTAATTCTTGCTATGTCAAGAGAATAAGCAACTCAAATGTCTGGATCAGAAACATTTGTAAAGTCAGGTACATAATAACAATAACCATGTTTTTGAGTGAGACAAATCTGGGTTTGAAATGTTGACAACACTATCCCATAAATTATTTAAGCCTTCTGAAACCAATTTTCTTATCTTAAAATGGAGATGATAATATCTGCCTCCAGAATAATGTTGCAGATTGAATGATTAAATAGAAAGTGCCAAGGAAATTATAGTACAAAGGAACAATGAAGCAAAGCTAGGATCCCTCACCATCTTGCTCCCCATGAGACAACCAATCCATCCTTGCTGAAGATTTTTTTC
>SJYX01015617.1:89859-105515 GCA_006410675.1 Oreotragus oreotragus
AGTGTGTATGCCCAGCAGTGGGATTGCTGGGTCATAAGGCAGCTCTATTTCCAGTTTTTTAAGGAATCTCCACACTGTTCTCCATAGTGGCTGTACTAGTTTGCATTCCCACCAACAGTGTAAGGGGGTTCCCTTTTCTCCACACCCTCTCCAGCATTTATTACTTGCAGACTTTTGGATCACAGCCATTCTGACTGGCATGAAATGGTACCTCATTGTTGTTTTGATTTGCATTTCTCTGATAATGAGTGATGTTGAGCATCTTTTCATGTATTTGTTAGCCATCTGTATGTCTTCTTTAAAAAAATGTCTCACAAAGACAGAAATATAAATCAAAGGAACAAAATAGAAAGCCCAGAGAGAAATCCATGCACCTATGGACACCTTATCTTTGACAAAGGAGGCAAGAATATACAATGGATTAAAGACAATCTCTTTAACAAGTGGTGCTGGGAAAACTGGTCAACCACTTGTGAAGGAATGAAACTAGAACACTTTCTAACGCCATAAACAAAAATAAATTCAAAATGGATTAAAGATCTAAACGTAAGACCAGAAACTATACAACTCCTAGAGGAGAACATAGGCAAAACTTTCCGACATACATCACAGCAGGATCCTCTATGACCCACCTCCCAGAACATTGGAAATAAAAGCAAAAATAAACAAATGGGACCTAATTAAACTTAAAAGCTTCTGCACAACAAAGGAAACTATAAGCAATGTGAAAAGACAGCCTTCAGAATGGGAGAAAATAATAACAAACGAAGCAACTGACAAATAACTAATCTCAAAAATATACAAGCAACTTATGCAGCTCAATTCCAGAAAAAATAAATGACCCAGTCAAAAATGGGCCAAAGTTTTCCTTCTTAATCTGCTTCTGAATAATCAGTTCTTCGTTTTACTTCCTACCAAAGTTTGGCCTTGTGATAAATTAATATTGCTGAAAACCACCTAAAATGTCACTCCTTAAGCAGCTTTGAGTTAAGGAGCAGGGCTCAGAGTCTTCTTCAAGTTTCTAGAAGAAGAGTCCAAGACTGAGATTCCTATGCCAAAGATGGATGTATCAAAGACATGTTCTCAGGAGAAGAGTGTCAGTGCAGCTGCGTTAGGAAAGGGAAGAAGAGCAGTTAAGGGTGTGATATCAGGGGAGGCCAATCCCACACATTTCACTACAGAGTCTCTCCCTAAAGCAAGGGCTTTTGCAGCCCAGCACAGTCAGAAAACTTCTGGTCTCCTAACAAGTGCGTGTGTGCATGCCAAGTCGCTTCAGTCGTCTCTGACTCTTTGCAACCCTATGGACCATAGCCCGCCAGGCTCCTCTGTCCATGGGATTCTCCTGGCAAGAATACTGGAGTGGGGTGTTGTGCCTTCCTCCAGGGGATCTTCCCCCTAGTAAGTAAGGCAGCTCCAGAGAAGGCTGCAGAATGTAGAGCCCTTAGCAGCCCCTGAAGCTGCAGTTAAAAGAGATCCTCAAGAATCCTGGGTTAGACACCAATAGTGTCATTGAGATCCACTATCAAAATCATCTAAAATGTTATCAAAATGGATTGTTATATAAATCTCTAAAAAATTAAAGTGATATAAGTTTTGAGAGACTTGGAAGTAAAGGAGAGCATGGGTAAGGGAGAAGCAGCATCTTTTCTGTATCCCTGAAGGCATTTTTACAGATTTTAACCCTGATTCATCATCAATATAACAATGCTGTTTACTGAATATCTAGACATCCAAACAAAAGGTGAAGTCTGCAGACGTATCTTCATGGAGTAGTTTTTAGCATATATCTGCATGCTGGTACAGATATTATATCTCTTAATAAAAGAGATATTATTCTTCAATTTCCTAATGATCCTGAGAAACAAATGGAGCTAATATTCATTATTATTTCATAAAGAGGCAAACCAAGATTTAGAAAAGACATTGACAAATGCTGGTCACTCAACTCTTAAGTGTTGCTTTCAAAACCTGACCTCACATGGCCACAACTTCCATTTCAAAGCAAGTTTCAACTACTGATGAACCTATTTGTGGGGCAGGAACAGAGAAGCAAATGTAAAGAATGAACTTGTGGACAGAGCGAGGGAGGAGTGTGTGGAATGAACTGAGAAAGCAGCTTTGCTGTATATACACTAGCATGAGTAAAACCGACAGCTAGTGGAAAGCTGCATGTAACACAGGGAGCTCAGCCTGCTGTCTGTGATGGTGGGATGGTGAGGGGAGGGAGGCTTCAGAAGGAGGGGTTATATGTACACATAAAGCTGAATCACGTTGTTGTACAGCAGAAACTAACACATTTTAAAGCAATTTTACTCCACTTAAAATACAATAAAATTTTTTAAAGCATGTTCCCTAACCATGCTATTGAAAAAATATGTTCTGTTGTCTAAACATGTCAAAGTTCATCCTTTCAGACAACACTTTGCAATAACTCTAGTGAAATAAAGAGGCAAAGCAGCTAGACTCAAAGGAACATGATTCATGATCTATATTTTTTTGTCACTTATTATCTATATGATCATAGACAATTCATGCTGAAACTTTAGTCTCTTCCACGGAAAAATTAAAGGCCGAAATAGTACTTTTGCCCCAAGGTTGGTTGGGTTCTATCTACAAGAGATAAGTTTGAATGTTGCAAAATACTATAAGGTGTTATTATAATCATCAACATCATATGGAAAAGACCAGGTAATCTCTTGTCAGGGACAGTTATTTCCAGGTGACCATTGCAAAAAGCCCTTACAGCTACTATCTCTCAGGTTTTAAAATTACAAAATAATATGACTCCAGACTGAGGTCTATATCAGCCAATATCTTGTCCAAGCTAATGACAGCAAAACTCTATACTTTTATCTCCTGGGGTTTAATGCCACTTTAATGTCAGTTACCCATGGAGGCCCAAAGCTTGTGCTGAACTTTCTTAATAACTTTCCCTCCCTCTTTTTGAGGTAAGTGCATCATTTCCTGCCTAAGTAGCATAGTTTGATGGTGCCATTTAACTTTATTTCCCTGATGAAAATCTTCACATTCCACTGTTTCAATTTCCTGTGACCTCAATTAAAATTGTAAATGGAATTTGTATTCACAGTTTTTGGCTATAAAATATGGATACCAATAAAAGTTTTTCTTCAAAGGTTAAAGAATATATTCTGAGGCTTTAAAATGAATAAAACTAGCATCTTTACAATGCATGCCTAGTATAAATTCCTTCATGACACTGAATTATAGATTTCAAAGACTAAGTTAGATAGTGCAATAGTGCCTGCTTAATTTCTCAAGCAGAGGATTAAGTTCTAGTTATAGCTGAACATTTGTAGGTTTTGACTATCTAAACTCATTTTCCATCCACTGACCCCAACCTCTGATAACCACAAATCTGATCTCATTTTCTAAGAGTTTGTTTCTTGTAGTATAATTGATCTATAACATTGTGTTAGAACATAATGATTCTATATTTTTATATATTACAAAATGATCACCACAATAAGTCTAGTTAATATCTGTCACAATAGAAAGATACTAAATGATTATTGACTATATTTCCCACAATGTTCAAACTGTCACAGTCACAAGACATTTTAATTTAAATGCACTATTCTATTAAAAAATAATCTAAAGCAACCATATCTTAATTATTTTATCAAAGTAAAATATATGTTTTGATTTTAAAAATTAACAAAAGTAGTAACCAAATATCTGAATATAATATAGCTGGTAGTAGAAGAAAATATTTTTCACACACACATAGCAATTGGCACTTGAAGAATATGCAGTTCCCCTATTGTTTTCCATTTTCTGAACTGGACCCAGCAGTGGGCGACCATGTGATAATGCAAATGGCTACAGACATCCTAAGTACCTGCCATCTTAAATTTTATGGCTATGAGTCAAACTGCAGTGCAATATGTAACTCAGCTTTAATGAAAGAAAGGAAAAAAGAAAGGGAAGCTTTCAGTGAGCTTAAATAATCATTTTGTCACAACATTTTAGTTGGTTGAATTCCCACTGGAGTAAGGCCAAATATTGCAACAAAGGGACTAATTCTGTGAAAGATAATTGTTCTACAACGATCTTAAAATATTTAAAAGCTTATGCTACTTTCCAAAGAAATTGTTCTTCTAAATCAAGCATTTGTTCAAAATTTAAAAAGTCACATACCTGCGATGAGAAACAATTTTTTTTTTCTAACTCTCAGAATTTATCCTTTTTCTGCTCTCCTCATCCATACTTGAGAGGGAGGATTTAAGAGTGCAGTTACATTTGTTTGTTAAATTCTAAGAATAGCATAAAAATATTCTGGTGATATTAAAGGTTTTTTTCTGCTACTAGCTTTCCAGACCCCCATGCTCATCCTGGTTTGAGGAGAGAATAGCACTGCACATTAGCCTAGACCCATTCCTTTGGTTTAGTTTGAAATAAGCAAGCAGAAAACAACAGGAATTCTATATGAAACTGTGTTTATACTAGTGTAGTAGTATTTGTTAAAGAATCATATCTAACTATGAGATAGAAAAAACAATACATTAGGTCAAACAGAGAATATTCATCTCTGTCCAGTTAGTTTCAGCACAGGATCTTACCTACCTATGGTCATGGACTTGGGTAATTACTCTTTTTGTTTTTCTGACATTCTATGGTCAAACTATGGAGTGTATTTTGGCCTTGCTAAAGACCAAATTGACTCAATAAGAGCAGCTTACTGGAACCACTATTTAATGATGTAGTTGTTTCCATCACCAAGACACATTTTATCCTGTGAAATATCTGACAAATGTTGCTAATTGCTTTACAGTTCTGAAGTAAATATCATTATATATTTTGATAATTTCCATAAATCAGTAGGAAAAAATCATTTCAAATGAGGTAACAATTATTAATTCCTTTAGTTGCCTGGATAAAATGAGGAAAGCATTAATTGTTCTAAACTGAGTCTAACAACATCCAAAGTAGAGTACCTGGACAAGAAGACACAAGCTGCTTGGTACTCTATGATGAAAGCTCGATAATTTTTTCTGTGGCCAAGAAATTACTAATAACATTTGTCCATCAAATTCTCCTTTAAACAGTGTTCATCACTGAAGAAAGGCAAATGCTTATAGCTATTAGTGGATATTGCCTATCCATGGAGGAACTTCCCCCTTTACTTAAGTAATAATACTGTCATTCTTTCAACTGGGACATGAAAATGTTAAATAATTTATGTACAGAATGCTCAGCATAGAAGTAACAGTCCACTTTGTTTCATACTTCTTTTGGGGGGAAATATAATTTAATATTAATCACAAATCCCTTCTTTAACTTCCTATTGGGGACCAATTCAAAACCTATGCTTAATAACGGTATTTCAATTGCCTTTGTGCAGTACATTACCCAGCATATACATTTCAGAAATTGATGTTCCATATATGAAACTATAGTGATTTTAGAGCACAAAAACATAGATTGCATGTAAATGTTTTTGACAGATTGTGGCTTGTTTAACAATTCTTCCAAGCAGAATAATTCATATTTTAAAAATTCTTTATATTTAAGGATCCATTCTGTTTTATAAAAGCTATCAGACAATCACCTAGTCACAGCCATTTAATGTAAAGATTGTGTTCATGCCACATTTTGTTACTGTAACAACAGAGGAGCTTTCTCTTATTTGGTGGTTTCACATCAGTTATTAAGGTTCAATCACACAGTTGGTATGTGGGAGCATGGCTTGTAATTTTAATTAATTTTACCATCTTTTTATGTTTTGATTCCCTTCTATCCCTTGCTGCTGCTGCTGCTGCTGCTGCTAAGTCACTTCAGTTGTGTCTGACTCTGTGCAACCCCATAGACAGCAGCCTTCCAGGCTCCCCTGTCCCTGGGATTCTCCAGGCAAGAACACTGGAGTGGGTTGCCATTTCCTTCTCCAATGCATGAAAGTGAAAAGTGAAAGTGAAGTCGCTCAGTCGTGTCCAACTCTTAGCGACCCCATGGACTGCAGCCTACCAGGCTCCTCCACCCGTGGGATTTCCCAGGCAGGAGTACTGGTGTGAGGTGCCATTGCCTTCTCCGGTTCTATCCCTTACTCTTCCTCAATCTCTCTGCCAAGGCAATCCTTTAATCTATCTATGGTTTCTCAAAATGTATATAATCATTTTGTGTGCTGCTATTTTTCACTTTCATAAGAGACTAGCTTGTGTGTTGTCTAGCTAAGTCTTTCTCAGCTTTTTCACCCTTATCGTCATGGGGACTTCAGTTGTATCTAACTATGCGTCAAGTACGTCTTTTTTACTCCATTATGGAGATACAAGATGCTTCCAACTGCTCATTTCCAAAGTTAACTTGGTACACATACACAATCCGCCACGGAACTGTATAAAAGTTACCCTGGATCTTATGTTCAGGAAGGTAAACGATGACTAAGCAGTAGCACACTTTCCTCAAAAACAACTGCACCAAACTACAACTCCACCAGAGCACACAGACACCGAAAGGTTTCCTTTTGGGTTAGGCTGCGAGAGTTGTAATGAAATTACAAGGTTGTTTTTTTAACTTGGATTCATATGATTGTAATAACTTTAAAATCTCTTCATAGACTAGTGAAGTTTGGGGTTTACTTTTCTGGTCATTACTTTTCCATAATCATTTGCTCATTTTCTGTTTTGCATGCTTTCTTCATTTTAATATAAGAATCAATTGTATATTTCAGATATACAATATAATGTTATGTTGTATATAAAAATAACATTATGTTTTGTTATGACAGTGTCTTCTTCCATTCTATGATCTGTATGATCTTTTTCACATCAGAAAAATTCTTAATTTTTACATAATTCCAATGGTCTTTTTTTAATATAATGTATGCTTCTGAAGATTTTTTAATATTTTCCCATACATTGACCACAAATATTGCATTATAGATCTTTAAACTATCCAGAGTCTTTTAATGAATAATTTTTCCTATAACATACAGTGTATACAGTTTTCTCAAAAGAGTGGACAGATGTAAAAATGGGAATGCAACATTAAGAAAGTGACTGACAAGAAAATATACTCATGATGGGAAAAACAAGTTGGTGAGAGAATAATTTTTAACAAATTCACCTTCTAAAGAAAGTTTATTTTCAGATTTTTGCAGATGCATTCTAAAACAAATACAAGNAAGAGTGGACAGATGTAAAAATGGGAATGCAACATTAAGAAAGTGACTGACAAGAAAATATACTCATGATGGGAAAAACAAGTTGGTGAGAGAATAATTTTTAACAAATTCACCTTCTAAAGAAAGTGTATTTTCAGATTTTTGCAGATGCATTCTAAAACAAATACAAGGATAAAGACACTTTGCAAAGAACTGTATATGAATTCAAACAGATTTCAACCAGTATCATGTGACAATATTCCACAGAAAGCCGGCTGTTCATTAGAGTTACATGTATATTTCTTGGTACTAGCAAGGAACTCAAACACTATGCCTCCCCTTCCACTAGGCTTTCCTATCTCACAGCTTTTAACTGACATGTACACTTAAGAGAAATTAATAACACTATATATATATTCCCCTAAGGCAATTTGCTTTTCAAGCCTTTCTCCTAACACTGAACAAAAATAGATTTTAAAAATTGCTAAATATGTTAACCTGAAACCAACAGACTACCAGATATTTCTCCATTAGGGATGCGTTTATACATTCAGGATCAGCAGGGTCTGCAAACATGGAGTGAAAGTGAAAGTGAAAGTCACTCAGTTGTACCTGACCCTGTGACCCCAGGGACTATAGAATCGGTGGAACTCTCCAGGTCAGAATACTGGGGTGGGTAGACGGTTCCTTCTCAGGGGGATCTTCCCAACCCAGGGATCGAACCCAGGTCTCCCACATTGCAGGCAGATTTTTTACCAGCTGAGCCACAAGGGAAGCTCCTAATTTGCAAACATGGAGAATCACAAGCAAGTTGCCAGCAAAAATAGACAAGAGAATAACTTTATAGATGGGAAAAGAAGCTGGGAGGGTGGAGTAAGAGTCNACCCAGGGATCGAACCCAGGTCTCCCACATTGCAGGCAGATTTTTTACCAGCTGAGCCACAAGGGAAGCTCCTAATTTGCAAACATGGAGAATCACAAGCAAGTTGCCAGCAAAAATAGACAAGAGAATAACTTTATAGATGGGAAAAGAAGCTGGGAGGGTGGAGTAAGAGTCCATGGCTTTTCATTGGCTGAGCCCTTGCCAGGAAAGAAGAGGAGCCCTTCTCCTTCCTGTTGGGTTTAGCTATCATCACAGGGTGTGAGAGCTCCCCCTGCTGGTCTCCCAATTACAATTTAGGTTTCAGTGTATTAATTTTATTATTAGAGGTTGGAATAATGGATGAATATCAGCTTATCTCTAAAGGTAATAGATTATATATCTCATCATATTAAGCTTTCAACACTGACACCTAAAAACAACTTAAATTGCTTCAGAATAAAAGGAGCTAATGCTATATAAACACAACCACAAACTCTTGATGGCATAAAAAGCAAGCATTTATTTTCCCATACATTTGAAGATCTATTTATTAATATGCTCAACTTCCGTCCACTTCATTTTTTAAGTTTTTCATGAAGTGTGGTTGATTCATAATGTTGTGCCAATCTCTGTTATATGCAAAGTGATTCAGTTATATATGCATATCTATTTTTTTTAAACACTCTTTCCATATTGCTTATCACGGGATATTGAATATATTCCCCTGTGTTGTACATTAGGATCCTGTTCCCTATCCATTCTAAATGTGACAGTTTGCATCAACCCAACTCCCAGGCCATCCCTCTTCCTCCCCACCTCTCCCTTGATGCAGCAGAAAGCTCAGCTTTTCTGTGCACGGGTGTCAAATCAAATATCAGAGGCAGAGTTTTAGGTGAAGTCGGAAGGATCGTTTTTTGGGTTTTTTTGCAAGGCAAAAGGGGACATGGCAAGCTCCTGCTTCAAAAAAATATTATATGTCCTCCGTTGGAGAGGAGAGTGAGAAGTGATCGTTCAAATAAGGCATGATCAGTTGATGGATGTTCTTCCGGTGGGTTGATGGTGAGGTAAATAGGAGTCAGCATCATCAACCTTCATGTTCCAGCTGGTCTGGGTTCTGAATGATTGTGGCAGCATACTATCATTAATCATTAACTTCTCCCACCTGGAGTAGGTTTCAATATCTGCAAATCAGGTCAAAGGTATTGTTGTGTATATCCAGGACCCTGCCCCAAGGCTGTGCTATTGTTTCCTGACTGCTCCTTCCTGGTCTCCTATCCCTATCCTTCACTAATTAACAACTGCCTGAATCTCTGTTGGAACTTAGAGAAGGTCATGAGGCTGAATAAAGCCTGTTTTCTATAATCAAAGAAAAGGGGGACATAGAAAGGCTTTGTGCCCAAGAGCTCCACAGGGCCTTGCTTGGCATCATTGACAACCACACGTCTATTCTCTGTGTCTATGAGTCTGTTTCTGTTTTGTGGATAAGTTCATTTTTGCAAATTTTAGATTCCACACGTAAGTGATATCATTACATTTGTCTCTCTGCCTGCCTTTGTTTGATATGATAATCTCTAGTTGCACCGAGGATCTATGGTAAACTGACTCCAGATAGGGGTCTCCTCATGGCTTGTTGATGTCTCCTCCACTCGACATGTTCTCATTCAGAGGCCTGGGATGAAGGGGGACAGTGGTGGAACAGCAAGCCCTACTGTGAGAACACGATCTAAATTTTGCATGCATCATGACTACTCCGATCCAATGGTTAGAGCAAGTCAGATGCCCAAACCTAGAGTCAAGGGTTACATTCAGCCTACCACGAGGCCAAGAAAAAACATGTGGCCAAATGCAGTACCTACTGAGACAGGAAGTACATTCTACCCAAAGGGGGGACACAGGAGAGTCAAAATCTTCTGAATAATCCAAACTATTATAGAAATTCTTAAAGAGATCCCAGACCACCTGACCTGCCTCCTGAGAAATCTGTATGCAGGTCAAGAAGCAACAGTTAGAACTGGACATAGAACAATGGACTGGTTCCAAATTGGGAGAGTATGTCAAGGCTGTATATTGTCACCCTGCTTATTTAACTTACATGCAGAGTACGTCATGAGAAACACTGGGCTGGAGGAAGCACAAGCTGGAATCAAGATTGCCAGGAGAAATATCAATAACCTCAGATATGCAGATGACACCACCCATATAACAGAAAGTAAAGAAGAACTGAAGAGCCTCTGGATGAAAATGAAACAGATAAGTGAAAAAGTTGGCTTAAAGCTCAACATTGAGAAAACTAAGATCATGGCATCTGGTCCCATCACTTCATGGCAAATAGATGGGGAAACAATGAAAACCATGACAGACTTTATTTCCTTGGGCTCCAAAATCACTGCAGATAGTGACTTCAGCCATGAAATTAAAAGGTGCCAGCTCCTTGGATGAAAAGCTATAACAAACCTAGACAGCATATTAGAAAGCAGAGCCATAACTTTGCCGACAAAGGTCCATCTAGCCAAAGCTATGGTTTTTTCTAGTAGTCATGTATAGATGTGAGAGTTGGACCATAAAGAAGACAGCACTGAAAAATTGATGCTTTTGAACTGTGGTGTTGGAGAAGACTCTTGAGAGCCCCTTGGACAGCAACAAGATCAAACAAGTGCATCCTAAAGGAAATCAGTTCTGAATATTCATGAGAGGGACTGATGACAAAACTGAAGCTCCAATACTTTGGCTACCTGATGAGAAGAACTGACTCATGGGAAAAGACCCTGATTCTGGGAAGGACTGAAGGCAGGAGGAGAAGGGGACAACAGAGGATGAAATGGTTGGATGATATCACCAACTCAGTGGACATGAATTTGAGTAAACTCCAGGTGTTGGTGATGGACAGGGAGGCCTGGCGTGCTGCAGTCCATGAGGTCACAAAGATTCGGACATGACTGAGCAACTGAACTGAACTGATTATATATATTTTTATTAGAGTATAATTGATGTAGAATACTACATCAATTGGGGCTTTCCTAGAAGCTCAGTTCACAATTAAACCACAACCAGCACCACATGAGTTACAGGTACAAGATAGTTAATCATGATTTTTAAAGTTTGTATTCCATTTACAGTTACAACAAAATACTGATTATATTCTATGTGTTATATAATAATATGTCCTCATAGTTTATTTATTTATTAACTATTGTAGATTTTTTTGAAACAGGTACTCAGAGATTTTATTTTTACATTCTTGCATGGTTAAGCAATTGGGAAAAGAAAACACATTTTTATTACTGGTAATTTATAATATGCAACATGGTTCTTTAACATAAGATAAGGAGCATGGTAATTGTGTAGAAGGTCCTTGTTTCAAACTGCTCAGGCTGCCATGACAAAATACCATAAATGGGGTGGCTTAAACAACAGAAATTCATTTTATCACAGTTCTCGAGGTTGGAAGTCTGAGATAATAACCCAGCATTGTGGAGTCCTGCTGAGAGCC
Source organism: Oreotragus oreotragus (assembly GCA_006410675.1). NCBI lineage: Eukaryota > Metazoa > Chordata > Mammalia > Artiodactyla > Bovidae > Oreotragus > Oreotragus oreotragus. The sequence continues at coordinate 101,329 of SJYX01015617.1, forward strand.
CTCACCCTGACTTGGGAATGACTGCTCTTTCTCTGTGTCCTCACATGAAACAAGTAAATCAAACTCTCATCTCTTTCTCTTCTTGAAAGGACATTAATCCCATCATGAGGACTGAAGATCATCACCTCATCTAAACCTAATTATCTTCCAAATGCCATCACTTTGGCATGGAACTTGGAAATATGAACATGAACATGACTTCCCATACTCTGATCCCTGGAAAGGCCTCAAGCAGTCATATCACAATTGCAATGCATACCTCCAGGGCCCATGTCTGCTTTCTATATGCCTTTCATCAGAAAAAAGGGAGTGGGGAAGGAATGCTGGAGAAAAGGCAGATTGTAGGACTGAACTGTGAAAGGTGCAAAGTAAGATAAGCCAGAATATCATGCTACTATGCTGAGAGTGAGAGGATATGTCATAACACAGAAGCCAGCTTGTAGGAGTTTCTATCCAAAACACTTTGAACATCACAAATAATATTGACAGTAATGAAGCATCATACATGGAATGTGTGTGTGTGTTAACTGAGTCATTAGTGATTCTTAAAAATGCAATGGAAGGGGTAAGAGTAGCATTTCTAATAGAAGAATGGTGAATCGTAATTGTAGAAGGAAGATGGATTAAAAATTACATTTTGTTATTGGTCAGTTGCTCACTCTTGTCTGACTCTTTGCAACCCCATGGACTGCAGCATTCCAGGCTTCCCTGCCCTTCACTATCTCCCAGAATTTGCTCAAACTCATGTCCATTGAGTTGATGATGCCATCCAACTGTCTCATTCTCTGTCCTCTTCTCCTTCTACCCTCAATCTTTCCCAGCATCAGGGTCTTTTCCAATGTGTAGGCTCTTCGCATCAGGTGTCCAAAGTATTGGAGCTTTGGCTTCAGCATCAGTCCTTCCAAAATGCATTCAAGAATTAATATTGACTAATTTGATCTCTTTGTTTTCCAAGGAACTCTTAAGAGTCTTATCCAGCACCACAGTTCAAAACCATCAATTCTTCAGCCCTCAATCTTCCTTATGGACCAGTTCTCACATCTGTATATGACTACTCATAAAACCATAGCTTTAACTATATGAACCTTTGTTGGCAAAGTGATGTCTCTGTTTTTTTTAACGCCCTGTCTAGTTTTGTAATAGCTTTTCTTCCAAGGAGCAAGCATCATTTAATTTCATGACTGCAGTCACCATCTGTGATTTTGGAGCCCATGAAAATAAAGTCTATCACCATTTTCACTTTTTCCCCCTTCTATTTGCCATTAAATGATGGTACTGGATGCCATGATCTTCATTTTTTGAATGCTGAGTTTTAAGCCAGCTTTTTCACTCTCCTCTTTCACTGTTATCAAGAGGTTCTTTAGGAATTTTAGCTTTCTACCATTAGGGTGATGTCATCTGCATATGTGAGGTTGCTGATATTTCTCCTGACAATCTTGATTCTAGCTTGTGCTTCATCCAGCCAGGCATTTTGCATGATGTACTCTACATAGACGTTAAAGAAACAGGGTGACAATATACAGACTTGACATATTCCTTTCCCAGTTTTAAACCAGTCCATTGTTCCATGGATGGTTCTAACTGTTGTTTCTTGACCTGCATACAGGTTTCTCAGGAGACATGTAAGGTGGTCTGGTATCCCCAACTCTTTAAGAATTTTCCACACTTTGTTGTTATCCACACAGTTAAAGGCTTTAGTATAGTCAACAAAGCAGTGGTAGATGTTTTTTCTGGAATTACCTTGCTTTTTCTATGATCCAACAGATGTGGCAGTTTGATCCCTGGTTTCTTTGCCTTTTCTAAATCCTGCTTATACATCTGGAAGTTCTCATTTCACATATTGCTGAAGCCTAACATGAAGGATTTTGAGCATTACCTTGCTAGCATTCAAAAATTACCTTTAGAAACCACAAAAATAATAAATGATGTACACAGGATTCATCAGTTGATACTAAAACGATTAAGTGAATGAGTATTGGGAATGAGATTTTCACATAGGTCTGAAAGTTTTTATATTTATATGTTACTTGTTAATTAAAAAGTGAAAAGGACACCTTTATAGTGGAAAGCCTTCAAAATTAAAGATTTTCAATACAGGAAGAACACACAAACATTGTATGCTTCTTGCTGTCATACACTGAGAAGGATACTACATATTTAATGTTATTTTTAAACCAATATTTAATCCAAATGTCCTAATAAGGTACTAATCAGAAAAATTCAAATTGAGGGGCATTCTATAAAACAACTGGCCTGAAATGTTATATTTTTAATTCCAACATCATGAAAGGCATTTAAAAGGGGGATGATAGCTCTTCTAAATAAAAGGAGACTTTACAACTAAAGGCAGTGTTTTCAACTTAATTGGATTCTGGATATTTTTGAAGCTAAAAGAATACTGATAGAAAAATGAAAAATTTTCAAAATGAATTGTATGTTAGATGAGTGTGTCAATGTTAAATATTTCTTCTGGTTATTGTGATAGAGTTTCATAACTACAATTCCCATTGTTGCCAAGTATTGTATATCAAGTAAGACAAGTTTTATGGATTATAAACGCCTTGGCAATGTCTGAATATGATCAATAAACAAGCAATTATTTAGAGCCTATTATGTACCAGGTCAACAATTGCCACATAGGCATTGTGACAATCTCTGTGACTGACAGCTAAAAGGTTAACTAGGTAGGAAACAATAAACAATTATACACAGGTGATATAACTCCCAAAACATCAAGTTTCATGGTATAGACCTTCTTAAATTTTTTATGTACCTATTAATTACCAAGGATCTCCTAAAAAGGCACACTCAGGTTGCATAGACCTGTAGTAGGGCCTGATAGTTTTCATTTCTAATGAGTTCTGGCCCTTGGATCACAATTTAAGTAGGATGTAAGGTATAGGATGTAAGTTATAGAAGAAAGAAATCTTTAGGAATTAGAGTAACTATCATTGGGTCTCTTGAAAACAAATTATAATTAAAGCTAACAGAATAATTCAGTTTCTTTAAAATTCTTTGCCAATACAGTACAACTATTTAAAAAATGCAAAGCAATTTGGCTTCCATTACTCATAGTTTGCATTTGTTGAAAGGTAAGAACTTTGAAACTACACTTGCCTGAATTACATCCATGGGTAATATTTTAATGTTTGTAGTTGTATAAATTATTTGAGCTCAATGGCAGTATTTAGGCATAAAATGTATTTTTTTAATTAGAATCACTAAATTAGAGTATAACTAAATTAGAATTAGATTAACTAAAGAAGATTTTGGAGAGGGAATGAATCTTGATAACTCTTTTTCAAAGTGAAGGAGCAGATGGAAACGTAGAAAGATATTTATATTAGCATTATTAATTTACTCATTCTTTATCTTGTACATCTTCTCAGTAGCCAGCATGTAAAAGACTCTGCAGCAATGAAGACAGTATTTGAATTCATTTTAGCTTCTCTTACAGTTTCCTCTATAGAAGAGGAGCTCAGTGAATATATTTATTACACTCAATTTAATTTATGGCTAAGAAATAGCCAGAAAAAAAGAAATGGAAAAAAATTACATCCATGGGTAATATTTTAATGTTTGTAGTTGTATAAATTATTTGAGCTCAATGGCAGTATTTAGGCATAAAATGTATTTTTTTAATTAGAATCACTAAATTCGAGTATAACTAAATTAGAATTAGATTAACTAAAGAAGATTTTGGAGAGGGAATGAATCTTGATAACTCTTTTTCAAAGTGAAGGAGCAGATGGAAATGTAGAAAGATATTTATATTAGCATTATTAATTTACTCATTCTTTATCTTGTACATCTTCTCAGTAGCCAGCATGTAAAAGACTCTGCAGCAATGAAGACAGTATTTGAATTCATTTTAGCTTCTCTTACAGTTTCCTCTATAGAAGAGGAGCTCAGTGAATATATTTATTACACTCAATTTAATTTATGGCTAAGAAATAGCCAGAAAAAAAGAAATGGAAACAGAAATTATCATAATGCAGTTATGGGCTATAAAACGAATAGTCTGACTCAAGAGAAACATAACTGTGCCTGGGAAGATAGGGTGAAGAAAGATTCTGAACATCTTAAAGAAGCAGCAGAAAAGTGTACAATTTTTTTCTTTTTTTTTTGTCACTTTATTTTTTAATTGAAGGATATTTGCTTTATAGAATTTTGTGGTTTTCTGTTAT